>JAHRHZ010000287.1:385565-415413 GCA_024137785.1 Ginglymostoma cirratum
TCAAGTTTTCCTGCTCCTATGATGCTGCTTGACCTGCTGTGTTCATCCAGCCCCATGCTTGTATCTCGGATTCTCCAGCATCTGCAGTACCTTTTATCTCTTGTATTTATTATAATACCTTTTACTGTAAGTAAACATTTCAATGTATTTCATAGGAGCATTAAACAATTTTTAACACAAGAAAATAAGCAGACTTTAAGCTGTGCCTTCACAAATGAATGCTTGTCGTGGGATGAGTAGCTGAGGACTTTCAGTCTGTACTTGATGGAGTTGAGAAGGATGAGGGGCCATCTAATTCAAACTCTCAGGGCACTGAGAGGCCTGGATAGAGTGGATGTGGAGATGATGTTTCCACTAGTATGAGAGACTGGGTTCTGGAGATGCAGTTTCAGGGTGAAGGGACAACCTTTGAGAACTGAGATGAAGGAATTTCTTTAGGTAGTGACTATGGAACCAGTTGCTGCAGAGGGCTGTGAAGGCCAAGTCTTTGTGTGTATTTAAGACAGAGATAGGTTCTTGATTAGCGAGGGGTTCGAGGGTTATGGGGAGAAGGCAGAGGAATGAGGTTGAGAAACATACCAGCCATTATCAAATGGTGGAGCAGATTTGATGGGCTGAATGGCCTAATTATGCTCCTATATCTTATGTCTTAGAGAAAGTGAAGTAGAGAGGCAAAGAAACTCGCAGAAGGATTTTCAGAGGTTGGGCCCTTGATAGCCGAAGATCTGGAAGCCACCATTGGTGAAGAAATGAAAATTGGGAATATGAAAAGTCTCGGAGGGTTGTCGGGGTGCAGGAGGTTACAGAATTAAGAAGTGAGAAGACAAAGGAGTTATTTAAATCAAGGATGACAAGTAAGTAAGAGGAGAAGATTGTTCGGCCCTTCATGCCTGCTCTGCCATTCAGCAAGATTGTGGCTGATCTGACATTTCTCGTGTCCGCTTTCCTGCTGTTTTACCATGACTCGTAGGTTATTGATCAGCAAAGGAACTATCTATCTCAGCTTAAATATACACAAGGAATCTGCCCTCACAGTTCTCTGTGGCAAGGAGTGCCAAAGACACTCTATTGTCAGAAGAAATTCCACCTCATCTCAGTCTTAAATTGACACCCCCTTATTCTGAGACTATGTCCTCTGGTCCTAGATTATCCCATGAGAGGAAACATCCTGTCAGCATTTGTTAACCCTGTATATTTCAATGAGATCACCTCTCATTCTTCTAAATTCCAATGAGTAGAGTTCTACCCTATTTGACCTTTGCTCCTAAAACAATCTATCCATACTGGAGAGTGATGAAGATGTAATGAGAATATTAAAATGATAATGTTGCTGGACTGGTGGCCAGTGAATACATGTTGCACTAGAGCGATAGATGAAGAGGGATTAAAGTGAGTTAGGGATATGGCAGCAGTTTTGGATGGATTCAAGTTTACAGAAGTAGAATGCTATCAGGAATGCACTAGGGTCCAGAGGATCCAAAGGTGCTGTTGTGTTGAGGCAAGAGTGCAGATGGGCAGTATTAGTAACTGGAAGCAAATAATCTTGATTGTGGAGAGAATATGGAGTCAGAAATTCAGTTCACGGTCAGATAGAGAACCAAGGTTGCAAATGAACTGGTTCAACCTCATACAGAAACAGAACCATGAGAAACTTGGGTAACTCAGGGACAGGAATGGTTGCTGGAAGTTCTGGGATTTAGATGCTTTAAAAGAAATAGGGAGGGTGGTAAAAGAGGTGGGGCGTGGCATTGCTAGTCAGGGCTAGTATAGCAGCTACTGAAAGGCAGTTCGAGAATGATGTGTCAACAGAGTCATTTTGGGTTGAGGTCAGGAACAAGAAAGGAGCAGTCACTTCGGGGGTTTTTTACAGTCCCCCTAATAGTTGCAGAGAAGTGGAAGAGCGGATTGGGAGGCAGATAGTGGAAAGGTGCAGAAGTCACAGGGTTGTAGTCTTGGGTGACTTCAACTTTCTGAATATTGATTGGAAACTTTTTAGCTGTAATAGTTTAGATGGAGCAGATTTTGCCCAGTGTGTTCAGGATGGATTCCTGACACAGTACGTAGATAGACCAACACGAGGAGAGGCCACTTTGGATTTGGTGCTTGGCAATGAACGGGGCCAAGTGTTAGACCTGTTGGTAGGAGAGCATTTTGGCGGTAGCGATCATAACTCTGTTATTTTCACAATAGTCGTGGAAAAGGATAGGTACATGCAGCAGGGTAAGGTTTATAATTGGGGGGAAGGGTAATTACAATTCTGCTAGGCAAGAACTGGGTAACATAAAATGGGAACAGATGCTGTCAGGGAAGAGCACTATAGAAATGTGGAGATTGATTAAGGAATGCATACTGCATGTGCTCGATATGTTTGTCCTTAGCAGGCGGGGAAGATGCAGTTGAGTGAGGGAGCCTTGGTTCTCGAGAGAGTTCGAACGACTGGTTAAGAGGAAGAATGATGCTTATATAAGGTTTAGGAAGCAAGGAATGGAAAAGGCTCAGGAGGGATACAAGTTATCCAGGAAAGAGCTGAAAAAAGAGCTTAGGAGAGCTGTAAGGTGTATTAGAAAACCTTGGCAGAAAGGATCAAGGAAAACTCTAAGGCTTTTTACACATATGTGAGGAATAAGAGAATGACCAGAGAAAGGGTAGGGCCAATTAAGGATTGTAAAGGGAATTTGTACATGGAGCCTAAAGAGATAGGAGAGGTTCTTAATGAATACTTTTCTTTGGTATTCACAACTGAGAGGGACCTAGTTTTAGAGGAGGACGGTGTGAAACAGGCTGGTAGGCTAGAGGAGGTGGATGTTAGTAAGGAAGATGTACTAGGAATTTTGAGGAACTTGAAGATAGATAAGTCCCCCCGGGCCTGATGGGATTTATCTAAGGATTCTGTGGGAAGTGAGGGAAGAGATCGCAGGGGCTTTGGCGATGATCTTTTCATCCTCACTGTCCACGGGTATAGAGCCGGAAGACTGGAGAGAGGCAAACATCATTCCCTTGTTCAAAAAAGGGAATAGGGATAACCCTGGAAATTACAGGCCAGTTAGCCTTACGTCAGTGGTGGGCAAATTATTGGAATGGGGTCTGAGAGATAGGAGTTATGATCACTTGGAAAGCCACAGTTTGATTTGTGATAGTCAGCATGGATTTGTGAGGGGTAGATCATGCCTCACAAACCTTATTGAATTCTTTGAAGAGGTGACCAAACACGTGGATGAAGGTAGAGCAGTGGATGTGGTATACATGGATTTAAGTAAGGCATTTGATAAGGTTTCCGATGGTAGGCTCATGCAGAAGGTAAAGAGGCATGGGATAGGGGGAAATGTGGCAGATTGGATTCAGAGTTGACTGACCCTCAGAAGACAAAGGGTGGTAGTAGACGAAAAATATTCAACATGGTGCTTAGTTACGACTGGTGTAGCACAAGGGTCTGTTCTGAGTCCTCTTCTATTTGTGATTTTTGTAAATGATTTGGATGACGGAGTGGAAGGGTGGATTAGTAAGTTCGTGGGCGATACGAAGGTGGGTTGAGTTGTGGACAGTGCGGAGGGCTGTTCTAGGGAAATTGATAGAATGCAGAGCTGGGCTGAGAAGTGGCAGATGGAGGTTAACCGTGAAAAGTGTGAGGTGATTCATTTTGGAAGGACAAACTTGAAAGCAGAATACAGGGTTAACAGAAAGATTCTTGGCAATGTGGAGGAGCAGAGGGATCTTGGGGTTCATGTCAACAGTTCCCTGAAAGCTGCCACCCAGGTGGACAGAGTTGTTAAGAAGGTGTATGGTGTGTTAGCTTTCATTAATAGAAGGATTGAGTTCAATAGCTGTGAATGCGCCAGCTATACAAAAGCCTGGTTCAGCCACATCTGGAGTATTGTGTCCAGTTCTGGTCACTTCATTACAGGAAAGATGTGGAAGCGTTGGAAAAGGTGCATAGGAGATTTACCAGGATGTTGCCTGGAATGGAGGGCAGGTCTTACGAGGAAAGGTTGAGAGAGCTAGGGCTTTTCTCTTTAGAACAACGAAGGATGAGAGGTAATTTGATAGAGGTGTACAAAATGATCAGAGGTATAAGATAGAGTGGACAACCAGAGACTTTTTCCTAGGGTGGAGGTAGCTATTTTTATGAGGGGGCATAGTTTTAAAGTGAGTGGAGGTAGATAAAGGGGAGACGTCAGAGGTAGGTCCTTTACTCAGATCGTGGTAGGGGCATGGAATGCATTGCCGGAGAGGGCAGTGGAGTCGGCCTCATTAGGGGCATTTAAGCGGCTATTAGACAGGCATATGGATGATAGTATACGGTAGGGGTGGAGGTTAGATAGACCTTAGGTTTAGGGTAAAAGTTCGGCACAACATCGTGGGCCGAAGGACCTGTACTGTGCTGTACAGTTCTATGTTCTATGTTCTATTGAGTCAGTAGCTCTGAAACAGTGTTTGTATTGGGGACTGATACCAACAGTATACCTCAAATTTCTACTTCTACAATACTTGATATTGGCAATTCATGAGACAATAAGGGGACAGTGGAATGATAAGTAGCCGTGAGGTATAGCTGGGCGTTGTTGGTATACAAGTAGAACTTAGGGCAGTATTTTCAGAAAGTATTACCAAGGGTAAACAAGAGATGAGAAATGGGAGTAATGATCAAAAATTGGCTTTGGGGTCCTCCAAGAATCTATCTTGAAGGAGCAGGAAGACACTGCAGGCAGTTTTCTACCTACAATTAAATAGATTGGAATGGAAGTGGGGGTGGGTGGTAGTTGGTAGTTCTAGAGGAAGATGGCGTGGCCACTCATCTGAGGCTGCGGGTGGTTCATGAATGATAAGATGGGAAAATACAGCATATTCACAGTCATTCCCGGTGAAGACTCAGTCTAATGTGCCTATTTAAATTAGGTTGCAAACTGCAATAGGAGCCAGATCCGATGTTTTCACAGGGGAATTCCTGGGAACTCTCTAATGTCACAATCTAACTCGGCTGGCCATTTGCCAAAGGATATTTTTCCACTCAGTTTATTTTTAATCTCTTTTGCATAATTAGATCATAGTTTATAATAGCCTTTCTATTTATAGTTCTATGAGACTGTTCTTCCAACCCATTCAGTCTTGGTAACAGGATCATGTTTAATTAACTGCGTATACCAGTGAATCTTTGAGAAAATTGCCACAAGACACAATTGAAAATAAGATCTTGCAATTTATGAAAAAACCTGTATGAATGTCCAAAACATTCTCTGTTTTGCATTTTATGAACTTCCTTCCCCACAGCCAAACTGCTTTCATAAATGCCTTTAACATAGAAAAATGTCTCTCAGGTTGAGTAGAGGTGCAAGGCAAAAACTGATACTGACCCATGTGTCAGATATTAGGAAATTCTTAGTCGCAGAAGTATTAGGAAGGACTTGATCACAACTGGTTTAAGGAAACATTACAAACACATTGCATACACAGTATGGATTACATGTCTTTATGGCATGCCCATCTTTCCCAAAACTCCATGTCTGAACCTCTCCAAGTAAGTTGTCGCCTGAATATCTTAAACATAAATTACATGTTCAGTTGTGCACTGATGCTCCTTGTTCCTCGTTGCTTCCTTTGATCAGTACACATACCCACCAGTGCCTCTTTTTCATTGTTTGTCCCCCCCCATTGGATATTTACCTATCAGATTATAATCTCAAAGGCTTCACTCCCTGTGCCACACCATTGCATTTAGATCTGCCCCACCCAGCCTAGTGTTAGCCGCCTGGAGGGTTGTGACTGCCTTAGGAGGTAGCTGTTTTTTTGGGCCCTGTTGCCAGTCTGCAAACCCTAGCTCATTGTGGACGACACTTCCCCCGCCGCGCCGATTAGCAATTGTTGCCAGCGCGAGGGGTTCGCTGGTACGAGGATTTGTGAGATCAAATTTGCGGGCAGCTTTCAACCACAGCCGCCCACTGACAAGCTCAAATTTCGAATAATCCCGGCTGAGGGCTGGTGTTTGGCCTTTTCTGGCTAAGGCATTCTTTTTCTCATCAAGGTAAGTGCCTCTCATTGACATTATGATCGAAATGTATTGTGCTAAATTCCAATTTTACCTCTTCATGTACCCCTGTCCACTTTTCCACTGCCTCAGTACTGTTAACATGCTTATCTCGCATGTGGTCCTGGACTCAAAATCATGAAGGTTCTAGGTACATCAGATAGGTTTAAAAGAATCTGTTTCCGTTGACAAGCAGGTTTGAAAACCAGAGGACACTTATTTAGGGAAGTAGACAAGAGAAGCAGAGGTGGATGATATGAACCCTTTTTGTTAACACAGCAAGTGATTAGGACCTGGAACACACTCTATTCATGGATTGATGGAAGCCATTACTTGTAGCTGTCACCTCTCCTCCTAACCACCATTCTGCTTATAACCCTGTCAACTATTTGACCTGAACCTGAACTTCTTTAAAAGTTTTGTTAGAAAAATTGGCCATAGCCACCTTGCTGTTGCTGCCTCTCTCTGCCCTTGTATCATCTTATCTGCTTTTATGTAGCCATGGCCACGTTTGGCAGTTAATTTGCACCTAGCAAGACCCCAAAAATCATGGAAATACATGAGTAACTAGGCAATTTCCCATGTCTCTTTGGAATAACAATTGAACAAAGAGCAGTACAGCATGGGCCCTTTGGTCCACAAAACTGTGTATCACACGATGCCTTTCTAAACTGAAAATCTTATGCCTCTACATGGTCATATTCTCTATTCCCTTCCTATTCATATATCTGTTAAAATGCCTTTTAAACATTGCTGTTGTAGCTGCCTCCACTACCACCTTTGGCAGCACACCCCAGGCACTTAACACCCTCTTTATTCAAAAAAAAGACTCGTCTTTGACATTCCCTTTCACCATAAACCTATGTTCCCTTAGTAATTGACATTTCTACCCTGGGAGAGAGATTCTGATTATCAATTCTGATTATTGATTCTAACCTGCCTCTCATAATTTTGTAAACATCTATCAGGTTGCCCCGTGTCCTTCGATGTTCAAGTGAAAACGAAGCAAGTTTGTCCAATCTGTCCTTTTAGCTAACACCTTCCAAGCCAGGTAACATTCTGGTAAACATCTTTAATACCCTCTCCAGAGCCTCCACATCCTTCTGGTACTGTGGTGTCCAGATCTGTACACAATATTCCAAATGTGGCTTAAATAAATTTCTATACAGCTGCAACATGATATGCCCATTTTCATACTCTGTGTCCTGAACGATGAAGGCAAGCATGCTACATGTCTTCTTGACCACCTTTTCCACTTGTGTTGCCATTTTCAGAGAACTGTGGACCTGTATACCTAGATCCCTCTGTATATTAATGCTTCTAAGGATTTTGCCTTTTACTGTATATTTCCCTCCAGCATTAGATGTCATAAGTTGCACTGCTTCATACTTGTCCGGATTAAATTCCATCTGCCACTTCTCCGCTCATGTCTCCACCCTGTCTATAACCTGCTGTAACATTTGATAATCTCTTCTCTATTTGCAGCTCATGAGCCTTTGTGTCATTTTCAAATTTATTAATCAGGCCACCTACATTTGCCTCCAAATCATTTAGATATATTGCAAATGACGGGTCCCAGCACTGGTCCCTGTAGAACGCCATTGGCCACAAATCTCCAGTCAGCAATACACCCTTTCACAACTACTGTCTTTTATGACTACACCAGTTCTGTTATCCATTTTACCAGCAAAGTATTCATTAAGGGTAGAAATGTCAATTACTTAGGAACATAGGTTTAAGCTAAAGGGGAAAAGTTTAAAGGAGATGTGAGAAGAAAATCTTGCATTAATTATGTGAATTAATTTGCATAAATTCACTCCTTTGTCCTTTACTGGACCTACTTTTTCCCAAGCTACCCTCTTGCTCCTTATATAAAACACCTTGGGATTTTCCTTAATCCTGTTTGCCAATGTCATTTCAATGGCCCCTTTTACCCTCCTAATTCCTTATTTGACTTATGTCCTGCTATTTTTGTATTTGTTGAGGGCTCTGTTTGCCTTCAGTTTCCTAAACCTTACATATGCCTCTGTTTTCTTTCTGATTAAGCTCTCAATTTCTCTATTGCCCGAGATTCACAGATCTTACCTTCCTTATCCTTCATTTTTACAGGAACATGTTGGAACTCTAATCAGCTGACCTTTAAAAGATTCCCACATGCCAGATATGGATTTATCTTCAAACAGCTACCTACCATCTACATTCCTCAGTTCCTACCTAATGTAGTGAGTTAGCCTTTCCCAGGTTTAGTTCTTACATTCAAAAACTATGCTTACCCTTACATAAGACTTAAAAGACCCCGAGTGAAACTTCGATCACCTGGTCGAGCACATTCCCTTTCCCTATTTGGGCTGTTCACATATTGTTTCAAAAAACCATCCTGGACATACCTAACAAATTCTCCCCCATCCAGGCCCCGGCACTAAGCAGATCCCAGTCAATAAAGGGAAGTTAAAGTCACCCACCAGAACAACCCTGTTGTTTTCCAATCCTTGTTTTCATAATTTTTCATCATTTTTCTATAATCTGTCAACATTTCTATTCCTCTATATCCTGCTGGCTGTTCGGAAGTGTAGCGGTGACTCATACGTGCTTATACAAAACTGTCCTATGTTTGAAAGACGCGAAATTGCTGATGACGACTAAACAAAATGGGGCAGAATGCTCTCACATTTAAAGTGAAATGTAATAGTACCTTGGAACAGAACTACCCAAGGTTGTACTAAGGCCTTGCAACCCATCATCCTAAGAACAGACAAATGACTGTATTCTCATTAAGGAAATAATATTATCCCACGAAAGACATAGCGTCAGGGGTGTAAATCTTAGCTCATGAATCCATCAGATCAACTCCATGATCAGCTTAAAGATATTTTGTAGTAATTAGCTTTTTACTTACACTATTAAGAAATAGGCTGTAGTTCAAGAATTATTCAGATAATCACAAGTAGTTTTCAACATAGAATATAATACAAGCAGTAAGAGTAAAAGCATTTAAACCCAGAATTAGCTTTAGGACATGCCTTACCTTACACTCTGAACAAGATAGGTTAGTCCAACTCATTGGCTACAAAGTCCGAGCAGTAAAAATAGCTGTATAACTTTACAGTTTATAACAAATCTCTTAACATGAATTAATCATGTAGCAATTAGTTAAAACTAATTCTTTTGTTTTTTTTAATATATATAATCGGGACAGTGGGAAATATTAAAAAAAGATTAAATTTGATAAAGGTGGCACACATACTATGAATAACGGCATTCAAACAGCCCTTAGAGGTAAGAAAGTCTAGGGCAGACCCAGGAGGGGTATAACTAATAAATTTTGGAATGCAAATTAGTAAGATGCATAGAAAGATCCCAAGGCCCAGCGATTGCAATGACTAGTAAGGGGCTGTCCCTAGATATGCCCATCATTGATTACATGTCCCATGTGACTGGGAGTTTGGATTAAGGGGAAGGACATTGACTATGTTGTATTTGATTATTGTAACACAAAGTTATAAAAATGCTGTACTACTTTTTAAAAATCTCAGTGTGTCATTGATCTCCCTTCCAGTTCGGGGAAGATTCTTTGGCTCTGTCCATGCATCAAGCCGTTTTTGCTTGAATAAACGCCTTCCACTTGTCTGAATCCTGCCTGCCTCCTGAGTTTTTTGTCCCCGGTTGGGGGCTATGCTCCTACGGGAGGTGTTCAGTATGACTCGATCAAAGTGATTGCACCCTTCCTATTCCTGAGCTGTACTCGTATGGCCTTGCTGGGTGAACACTGGTATTTTCCCTAATCAGTAAGGCGACTCCCCACCTCTTTTATGTTCCTGTCTATCACTTCTGAAACATCTAAGTTCCGGAACATTAAGGTACCATTCTTGCATCTGTCTCAATCAAGTGTCTGTAATAGCCACAACACCATAGTTATCTGCATTAATCCAAGCAATTGTTGCGGCCTCTCCTTGTTCACCTGAATGAACAGCATTTTAATGTCTGAAGTATAGCATCTTCAACAGTGCAACACATGCTTCGTACTGTACTAGAAGGTCATCATAGAAGAATAGTCAGTGTCCTGGAGCTAGCCTCAAGGTGGCTGTCTTTTGACTGAAAGGCAAAAATGTTACCGTTAACTGTATTGATATTTGGTATGTGCTTCTGTTTCATACTCTAATCTTCACAGTTTTTGAAAGCAAATTAATAGCTTTGCTCTTGTTAACTAATTAGATGCATTCCTTTGAAGGCACTAATGCAAGGTTTTGTACATTTCACGTGATTCCTCCAGTTTAAATAAAGTCAGAAATCACACGATACCAGGTTGTAGTTCAACAGGTTTATTTGAAGACGCAAGCTTTTGGAGTCTCGCTCCTTCTTCAGGTGTCAGTCAGAGAGGTGGCATCGGACACAGAATTTATAAGCAGAAGATCAAAGGGCTATAGAACTGATGCGAATGTGTTGAACAAACCTAAGATGGCTATTAAATCTTAAATTAGTTAGAAAGGATTAATATGCAAATCCCAGAATTTCTTTCAAGTCACTGCCCCAAGATAACTAAAGGTTTTGGTATACCAGAGGTGACATCTCAGGTCAGACAGTGCATTTTAGGTGTGACGCTTGTTTAGAATCTGGCTGGAAATTAACTTGGAGTCAGACTGGCTTTATTTCCAAAGTAGCAATTTATAAAATGCCACATTGATTGTCTACAAATTGTGTGCTTTTTGAACAAAATAGAACATATCTGCAATTACAGATGTACAAATGCAAATTCACCCCATAGATTTATATGAGTGTACACGTGTGTGTGTGCATGCACGTTTCAGAGTGTGTGTGTGTATGATGGGGTCTGTGTGAGAGTATTTGTATGCTTCTGTGAGAGTGTGTTTTTGTGTGTGTGCATATGTGTGCGAGTATATAATGTGGTGGGGTTGCCTGTGGTGCGACATGAACCCAAGATCCCAGTTGGGGCTGTCCTCATGGGTGCCAGACTTGGCTACCAGCCTATGCTTGGCAACTGTGCATTGCTATGTATCCCTGAAGTCCAGTTTAAATAAAGTTACTTGCACTTTAAGCAAATACTGCCATAATTCTTAGAAAGTTAGTATCGGACTATGGCCACTTTCACTATTAGAAACGAGCATTTTATAAATCGCATTAAATCAAATAACAAAAAGTGAATAAGTAGGATAGTACAAGGATAGGTTACCACAATGTACAGTTACCAAAAAGAAAAATTAGCACCCAAATAAATAAAGCCATTATCTCCTGGGGAAGCAATGTACTGACAGCAAAAACATGATGTCTGCAACATGTCTTTCAGGTGCTGAAAGCTGTGGAATTTTTGAATAATTGTATACCCACAATGAAGAGTGCATAAAAGTGTGCCAGGAGCAGCATCAGGCATACTTAAAATTCAGTTATCAACCTGGTGAAGCTACAACATGAGACTGCGTGCATGTCAAATAATGGAAATAGCATGCAATAGACAGAACTAAACAATCCCGCAGCCAATGCATCAGATCTAAGCTCTGCAGTCCTGTCACATGGGAAGTTGAAGGCTTAGTAGTGTTATCACTAGACAATCAATTCAGAGACCCAGATGTTATTCAGGAATTCAAATCCCACCCTGGCAGATAATGTAATTTTAATTTAGAATGAGAAATGATCTGATTGAAATTGACAGAGATCTTAAAGAGCTAGTGAGGTGGATACAGAAAAGATGTTTCTCCGGCTGGGGGGTTTAGAACCAGGGCACAGTCTCAGAATAAGGCACATACCATCTAGGACTAAGCTGAGGAGGAATTTCTTCAGAGCATAATGGATCTTTGAAATTCTTAGAACCCATTTCAACCCCTTTCAGGGGAGTTGTCAAAGCTAGAATATGTTAATTAAAGGATTTCCAGATACTAGTGTCATCAAGGGATGTGAGAGTAGTGGCAGAGGCTCATGCCTCTGTTAGTTTAATTGTCCATCACAATGCTTAACTGGATTTCATTAATAAAATTAAAGAAACCATTGTCAATTATTAGAAAATCCCATCTGGTTTATGAATGTCCGTTAGGAAAGGAAACTGCCATCCTTGCCTTTTCTGGCTTCTATGTGACTCTGGGCCCACAGCAATGTGCTTGATTTTTAACTGCCTTCTGGGCAACTAATGATGGACAAGGAATTCTGGCCTAGTCAGCAATACCCACATCCTGTGAATAAAATCCTGCTGAATTTCCTTAGCTTCTTGAAGAAGTAGACGCATTGTTGTGCTTTCTTCACAGGCACATCAATATTGGTGCACCAGGGCTGATTGTTGATGATCATCACTCCTAGGAATTTGGCGTTATCGACCATCTCCACCCCAGCACCATTTATTAGACAGCGCCACGCTCTCCACCTTGTTTCCTGACATCAGTGACCAGCTCTTTCGTTTTGCTGATACTGATTAAGGGTTTAGGCCCGAAACGTCAAGTTTTCCTGCTCCTATGATGCTGCTTGACCTGCTGTGTTCATCCAGCCCCATGCTTGTTATCTCGGATTCTCCAGCATCTGCAGTACCTTTTATCTCTGAGAAAGAGATTGTTGTCTTTATACCGTGCCACCAAGCACTCTGTCTGTTTCCTGTGTTCTGTCTTTGATGCCTATTGACTCCAGTGATGCTAGGGTTCCTCAATGCCACACTAGGTCAAATGTGGCCTTGATGTCAAGGGCAGTCACTCTCAACTCCCCTTTGGAATTCAACTGTTGTCCATTTTTGAGCCAAGGCTGTAATGAGGTCAGGAGCTGAGGGGTGCTAACAGAATCCAAACTGAGTGTTACTGAGCAGGTTATTGTTGAGCAACTGCTGCTTGATAGTACTGTTGATGACATCTTCCATCACTTTACTGATAATCAAAAGTAAACTAATGGAGCAGTAACTAGCTGGATTGGATTTGTCCTGCTTTGTGTGTAGGACATCCCTGGGCAATTTTCTGCATTGTTGGGTAAGTCCCAATGTTGTACCTGTACTGGAACATCTTGGTTAGGGGAGCAGCAAGTTCTGGAACGCCTTGGTTAGGAGTATAGCAAGTTCTGGAGCACACATCTTCTGTACTATTGCCACAATGTCGTCAGGGCCATAGTGTTTTCAATATTCAGTAGCTCCAACTTTTTCTTCGTATCACGTGGAGTGAATCAAGTTAGCTGAAGACTGACAGCTGTGAAGCTGGGGACCTCTGTCGTATGCTGAGATGGATCATCCACTTGGTCGATCACGTGGCTCGATGGTAATGGTAGAGTTGTGCTTATGCCAGGCCATGAGTTTGCAGATTGCAGTGGCTCATGAATGGCCAGTTTTGAGTTGCAAGATACGTACAAAGTCTGTCCTATTCACTAAGATGATACTGGTGGGGGAAGCTGCTGGAGAAGATACTGAGGGATAGGAGCTATTTACATTTGGAAGAAAATGGGCTTATTAGTGATAGGCAGCATGGTTTTGTGCAGGGAAGGTCGTGCCTTACCAACTTGATAGATTTCTTTGAGGAAGTGACAAAGTTGATAGATGAGGGAAGGGCTGTAGATGTCATATACATGGACTTCAGTAAGGCATTTGATAAGGCTCCCCATGGTAGGCTGATGGAGAAAGTGAAGTCGCATGGGGTCCAGGGTGTACTAGCTAGATGGATAGAGAGCTGGCTGGGCAACAGGAGACAGAGAGTTGCACTGGAAGGGAGTTTCTCAAGATGGAGAACTGTGACCAGTGGTGTTCCACAGGGATCCGTGTTGGGACCACTGTCATTTGTGATATACATAAATGATCTGGAGGAAGGTATAGATGGTCTGATTAGCAAGTTTGCAGATGACACTAAGATTGGTGGAGTAGCAGATAGTGAAGGGTACTGTCGGAGAATGCAGCAGAATATAGATAGATTGGAGAGTTGGGCAGAGAAATGGCAGATGGAGTTCAATCCAGGCAAATGCGAGGTGATGCATTTTGGAAGATCCAATTCAAGAGTGAACTATATGGTAAATGGAAAAGCCCTGGGGAAAATTGATGCACAGAGAGATCTGGGTGTTCAGGTCCATTGTACCCTGAAGGTGGCAATAGAGTGGTCAAGAAGGCATACGGCATGCTTTAATTCATCGGATGGGGTATTGAGTACAAGAGATGGCAGGTCATGTTGCAGTCGTATAGGACTTTGGTTCGACCACATTTGGAATACTGCGTATAGTTCTGGTCTCCACGTTACCAAAAGGATGTGGATGCTTTGGAGAGGGTGCAGAGGAGGTTCACCAGGATGTTGCCTGGTATGGAGGGCGCTAGCTATGGAGAGAGGTTGAGTAGATTAGGATTATTTACATTAGAAAGATGGAGGTTGAGGGGGGACCTGATTGAGGTCTACAGGATCATGAGAGGTATAGACAGGGTGGATAGCAAGAAGCTTTTCCCCAGAGTGGGGGATTCAACTACTAGGGGTCACGATTTCAAGGTGAGAGGTGAAAAGTTTAAGGGAGGTATGCGTGGAAAGTTTTTTACGCAGAGGGTGGTGGGTCCCTGGAACGCGTTGCCTGCAGAGGTGGTAGAGGCGGGCACGATAGCGTCATTTAAGATGTATCTCGACAGATACATGAATGGTCAGGGAGCAAAGGGATACAGATCCTTGGGAAATAAGCAATAGGTTTAGATAGAGGATCTGGATCGGCAGAGGCTTGGAGGGCCAAAGGGCCTGTTCCTGTGCTGTAATTTTCTTAGTTCTTTGTTCTACACAACATGATGGAGAGTATTCTCAATGTGAGAAGAGACTTTGTCTCCACAAGAATGGTGTGGTGGCCACTCTTACTGAAGCTGTCATGTACAAGGTGAAAAGAGCATGTCAAAGTATACAGATGGTGAATAAACAGGGTTATTAAAACTGAAGCTCAGAAGTGTGAAATAGCTCAAGTGGAGCTAACAATACTAAACATAATAAGGACTGCAGTAAGTGCAGGGAGTAGAAAATGATGAGATGGATGAGTGTGTGAGAAAGGACTGGCAGATAATAGAACACAAAATAGTGTTTTAAAGATAAATTTACAGTGAATTGCTATAGATTATTGGGGTAAGGAAGGACTTAGTTGTGGAGAATGAAGATCGATTTTATATTTGAGTGGAGATGATAGTATAGGCCTACCATAGTGTGTGAAGTAAAGAGCTCACAACAAAAGTGGAACCTTATTTTGTTTAATAATGTAACTCAATGTGAATTTGTCACTGCCCTGAAGACTTACACATGTGACGATTAATTTAAGTTGAGAAAGGTAAAGGCTTGATACAACTTTTTGGTCTTTCTGCAATTAGCAAATTGTAGCACTGGAGAGCGCCAATGCTGCACCTTTGTTCCGTGAGGAAAGAGAAGGAAAAGCTGAGTAACTATTGACCAATTAAGCTAAAGCTAATTGTTATAAAAATCTAACATCCATAATTAGAAGTACACGCGTAATCAAGGACTGCCAATTTCGTCATGTACAAGACACGTTTGACAGATTTCACAGAGTTTGTGAAGTAGTTTGGATAGAGCAAAGGAAATTAATGCAGTAAATGTGTAATATATGGTTCTTTACAAATTCAATGAAGCGGTTCAAGTAGCCTCTTTCGAAGGATACTTGGTACAAGAGGTGATTAGCAGAGATGGCAAATTAGTTGACAGTCAGGAAAGAGTTTGAATCAGTGCACTTTTAAAAAATTTACTCGTGTGATATGGAATCACTGACTGGGCCAGCCTTTACTGCCCGTTTCTAGTTGCCCTTCAGAGTGTGGTGGTGATCTGCCTTCTTGACCCGCTGCAGTCCATGTGTTGTAGGTAGACCCACGATACCTTTATGGAGGGATTTCCAGGATTTTGACCCAACAACAGTGAAGGAACGGCAATATATTTCGAAGTCAGAGTATTGAGTGACTTGGAGGGGAACTTGCAGGTGGTGGTATTCCCATGTATCTGCTGTCCTTGTTCTTCCAGATGGAAGTGGTTGTGCATTTGAAAAGTACTTTCTAAGGATCTTTGGTGAACTTCTGCAGTGCATCTTGTAGATGGTACACCCTGCCGCTTTGGTGGTGAAGGGAGAAGATGCTTGTGGATTTGGTGCCAATAAAGAAGACTGCTTTCTCTTATTGAAGATAGAGTGGTAAAATATGGTGTATCCTCTGGAGTCGGTGCTTGTTTTCCTTAATGGTAGATTCACACCTGTCATGTGGAAATCTTTTAAAGGCCAGTTGATTAGACTTCAGGACCAACATGTTCCTGTGAAAATGAAAAATAAGGACAGCCAGTTTCAGGAACTTTGGATGACGAGAAATTGTGAGCCTAGTCAAAAAGACAAAGGAGGCATAGATAAGGTTTAGTAAACTGAAAATAGACAGAGCCCTTAAAGAATATAAAGAAAGCAGGAAGGAACTTAAGCAAGGAGTTGGGGATTGTGCTAAGGGAGGCATGAAGTCATGAAATCATGAAATCATGAAATGTCCTTGGCAATCAGGATTAAGGAAAATTCCAAGGCATGCCAATATCAGAAAAGGAGGCGATGTGTGTTTTGAAAAAACATTAAGGTAGATAAGTCCCTAGGAACCAATGGGATCGATCCCAGAATCCTGAGGGAGACGGGGGAAGAAATTGCTGGGGCCTTGTACAAAATCTTTGTTTCATCTTTAGTCACAGGCCAGGTCCCGGAGGACCAGAATATAGCCAATATGAGTGAGCCTTAAGTTAGTGGTAGGGAGGTTATTAGAGAAAATTCTTAGGGACAGGATTTACTCATGTTTGAAAAATATGGACATATTAGTCACAGACAGCATGGCTTTAGTAAGAGAGAGGCCATGTTTCATCAACTTGATTGAGTTTTTGAGGAAGTAACAAAGATGATCGAGGGCAGAGGAATGGATATTGTCTACATAGACTTATCAAGGCCTCTGATAAGGAATTTAATCCAAAAAATGTGAGGTGATGCATTTTTGAAGGTCTGATGCAGGAGGGGGGTCTACAGTAAAGAGCAGAGTCGTTAGAAGGATTAACATACAGAGCGATCTAGGCATACAGGTCTATAGTTCCTTGAATGTGGCAGCACAAATAGACAAGATGGTCAAGAAGACATATGGCATGCTTGTCTTCACCAGTTGGACAAAGTCAGAAGCCACACGACACCAGGTTATAGTCCAACAGGTTTGCTTGCAGCCACAAGCTTTCGGAGCGCTGCTCTCTCAGCAGGTGAAGTCACTTTACACAAAGCTTGTGATTTCAAATAAACCTGTTGGACTGTAACCTGGTGTCATGTGACTTCTGACTTTGCCCACCCCAGTCTAACATCTGCACCTCCACTTCATTGGTTGGGGCACAGAGTATAAAAATTGGCGAGACTATAGAACTTAGGTTAAGCCATATTTGGAATATTATTTACAGTTCTGGTCAACACACTACCAGAAGGATGTAGAAGCTTTGGAGAGGGTACAGAAATGGTTTACCAGGATGCCTGGTTTGGAGGTTATTAACTATGAGGGCAGATTGGACAAACTTGATTTGTTTTCACTTGAATGTCTAAGCCTGAGGTGAAACCTGATAGAAGTTTGCAAAATTGAGTGGCATAGATAGCATGAATAGTCGGAGTCTTTGTCCCAGGGTAGAAATGTCAATTACTGGGAGTCATAGGTTTAAAGTTAAATGGGCAAAGTTTAAAGGAGATATGAGAAGCAAGTTTTTTTTTTAACATAGCGGGTGGGTAGTGTCTGGAATGCACTGTCAGAGGATGTGGCAGAAGCTGATACGATAGCAATGATTAAGAGGCATCTTGACAGATACATAATTTGGCAGGGAATAGGGGGACTGCAGAGAGGCAAAAGGTTTTTAGTTTAGAAAGGCATCATGCATTGGTGCAGGCTTTGTGGACTGAAGGACCTGTCCCTGTGCTGTACAGTTCTTTGGATACTTTGTCCTAAGGAATAGAGAACTGAATGTTGAAATCTGCTGATGACAGGTGGCCAATATAATTTAACATGGGAAAGTGAAGTAATTTATTTTGAGAGAGGAATAAACCAAATGGTTAATGAAATATATTCAGGGATTCCAAAGAGCCAGCGTAAATATAATGAGATGAATGGACCCTTTCTCTGGTGAACTTAACTTTGGTTCTCTCCCAGAGTGAACAGCACGAAGTTGATGGTTGAGAGTAGACGCACACGTTTATGGTGTCAATTTACATTGAGCTATATACACACCACATGGGCAGAAACGTATGACTTGGAATACCGCTCAATTTCAGTGCAGAAAGGACTAGAGGGATTATTGGGGGAAAGGCTAACTGGCAACTGGTTGCTAGATCACTGGCAATCAGTGGGAGCTGGTAAACAGGAATGACAGGTCACAGTGCAAAAGGATGCTGGCCACATGCTTCTAAAGGATGTTTTCAAATTAGCTGAAGTTGAGTTTGAGGATCCTTAAAATAAATTAATTTCTGTGGCAACGGAGTTGTGGGAAAGAGTTTCAACAACTAGTGGGAAGTGGCTCAAAGTGACGTAAACCAGGAGTGTAATCATAGATGATACAGGTCTTGGCAGCAACCATAGATGAGGTATAAGCTGCAGCTAAGTGCCATGGTTGTACAGCATTGGATTTAGCTTGAGTTAGGTTGAAGTTGTGGGGAGCGATGCCACCAATTTGGATTCCAACCGCAATGTGCTTAGGGAAACTCTAACCTACCCAAGAGTTTTCAAATAGTGAAAAAATGAGAGTTTGAGTTAGATTTATTGTTGTCACATGTACCGAGATACAGTGAAAAGCATTGTTTTGCATGCTATACAGGCAGATCATATCATACAGAGTGCAGAATGGAATGTTGCTAGTGCAGAGAGATCAAAAGGGAGAGATGATGCTGTAGCGATATTATCACTAGATTGTTAATCTGGAGATTCAGGTATTGTTCTGGGGACTTCGGTTCGAATGTCACCATGGCAGATGGTGGAATTTAAATTCAATAAAAATCTGGAATTAAAATTCTAATGACCATGAAATCATATTGTTTGCTTGGAAAAACCCATCTGGTGCACTAATGTCCTTTAGGGAAGGAAATTGCCATCAATACCTGGTCTCCATTCTCACAGCAATGTGGTTGATACTCAAAACCAGCCTGACTGTCAAATCACTGTGCTCACAAAACAACCTGCAATTAGATTAAATGTTAGCCAACTGATTTGATGTATGCTCATTGGTTTTATATCACTCTTCAGTAAAAGTTTAACTTGAATAAAATCTTTAAAATAAGTAGTAGTGACTCGTCTTCAGTCATCAACACCTTAAATAGTATACACTAGAAGTACAAAAAAAAGTCACTGGTTATTATAGTCAGCAGTTATTTTTGGGAATCCTATGTCAATGCATGTGACATGCAAACGTCAAACCATCAAGTAGCCAAGTGATATTCAGTTCAAATTCAAGTCTCTTAATATGTAGCCCACACCTTGTTGAGGATTTAGATATCCTCATGCTTTTCATACATAAAGCATATGAATTAGGAGCAGGAGTAGGCCATTAGATCCCTTTAGTCTGATTTCTCCATTCATTAATGTCATGGTTGATCTGACTGTAGTCTCAACTCCACAGTCAGACCTACCCCGATCATCTTTGACTCCCTTGTTGGTTAGGTAACTATCTACTCTGCCTTGAAAAGATTAAATGTCCTGTTTCCACTGCTGTTTGGGATCCACAACTATCAGAGAAGAAAAATTCCTTCTCATCTCCATTTTAAATGGGCACTCCCTAATTCTTAAACTGTGTCCCCTAGTTCTAGTCTCTCCCACATGGGGAAACATCCTCTCAGTATTCATCCTGTCACATTCCCTCAGGATCTTGAATGTTCCAGTGCGATCACCTCTCATTCATCTTAACTCCAATAGTTGCAGGCCCAACCAGTCTTATATTTTGTCATAATATGGGGCTTCCGTCCCAGCTATCATTGAGTGAACCTTCTCTGAACTGATTCTCATGCATTTTTATCCTTTTTTTTCAAATAAGGAGACTAAAACTGTGGAGCGCCTGCTAGATTTGACGACTTCAACCAATGCTGTATACGGTAGCAGAAAAGTATCCGTTTTTTTATGTTCTATTCCCCATGTAACAATAGCAACAGCCCATTTGCCTTCCTAATCATTTGTTATGTCTGCGCAGTAATCTATTAAGATTAATTTACCAGGACGCTCAATCCGTCTGTACCTCAGGGCGCTGCAGTCTCTCTTCATTTAAAAATGTTGCTTTTCTATTCCAGCTAAAATTATCCAGTTCTTGTTTTCCTACATTGGGCAAAAATAACCTGTTTCCCTTTGCAGACTCTTTACAACTTAATTTCCTACCTATCTTTGCATCTAAAGCAAATTTAGTAACCATTCATTGATCCCAAGTTATTTATACAAATTGTAAATAAAAGAGGCTGTAACACTTTAGCACATTATTTATCACATCCTGCCAAATTGTAATTGATCCATTTATGCCTCCTTTTTGTTTCGTAACCCTCTACCCATTCTAATATGATGATCCCTATACCATGAGTTTTTATTTCACCTTTGATGTGACATCTTGTCGAATGCCTTATGGAAATGTAAGCACTGTACATCCACTTTTATTTTCATTGCTTGTTACTCCCTCAAAAAGCTCTCGTAAATTGGCTGAACAAGATTTCCTTTTACAAAACCACATTGGCTCTGCTGACCACATTAAGATTTTCTAAATGTCTGGCTCTAACCTTCTAAGTAATAGATTCCGACATTTTCCTGATGACTGATGTTAGGATAACTGGCATGCAGTTTCCTGCTTTCTGGCTCCCACCTTTCTGGATCGGAGTGCCTTTTTTGACCATTCAAAGAAATTCAGAAGCAAATCATATTGCTGAGGATCTGGAAGGCCTCGTGATGCTGGTAGATTTCTTTCCCTGACAGATATTAGTTTCTTGCACGTTTTCTGATTTCATGATTACCCTCACTGATTCTATCTTTATTTCTGTTGTATCTCCCACTTGTAGCTACTCCTGTCAAGATATCTGCTGTAATGGTATATCATGCTCACCTGACTTGCACTATCCTGAGCATCTACTGTAGCTCTTTGACAACTATTTTGACATCCATCATCCAGCTCTGCCTAAGTCAGCCCCTCCACTCTGCCTTCAAGAAGTTACCTCAGTAGCTTTTCAGCTGTGTTCGAATGGCTGAAATACTGATTTCTTACTCCAGATTTTTTGAATTAAGTGAATTGATGGTGGGGTCTGAACTCAGGTCACTGGATTATTGATCCAGGTCTTTGGATTACTCATTAGATATTGTAGCCACAAGCCACTGTACCCTCTGAGACTTAACAGTAAAAAGTTCCATTCCAAATGCTAGCATGCCTCATCTTGAGAAGTTGAACTTCACCTGAATGTTTGTTGTAAGTGTACCCTATACCCACATTTCCCATCTGTAGGATAATTGCCATGATTCTGCTGGTGTCGAAAAAAGTAAAATGGCTGAATTTTATTAGCCTGATCCAGTTGTCCACTGCACCAGTAGCAGTGGGTATCTCTTTGTATAAGGACATATCCTTTAATATTATTGTGCTCATACATCTTGTACGACCCTCTTGCTCCCAGTCTTGATCTGCTGAAAACCTGAATGCCCACCTATGTATGAATATAACAAAGAGGAGCAGGAGTAGGCCATTCAGTCTTCTGAATCTACTCTGCCTTCGATAAGAGCATGACTGATCTAACCTCAGCTCATCTTCCTGATTTATTCCACATTCTTTGATTTCCTTTACGTCGAAAGGACATTTGATCTCTGACTTGGGGGTTAAAAAAAAAACTGAACACCCACACCTCTCAGTGGTAAGATTTCCAAAAGAGAGGTCTAGATACAGAGTCAGTGGGCATCCTGTATTGTACAATTCGCCAGGACTATTAATGGATTGTTCATTCTTAACTTCCTAAATACTGCTGAAACTTCTCTAACAGTGGCTCTTCTTTCCATCCCAACTTTACCACAACATATTCATAGAACATAGAACAGTACAGCACAGTACAGGCCCTTTGGCCCACGATGTTATGCCGAACTTTTACCCTAATCCTAAGGTCTATCTAACCTCTACCTCTACCCCTACCTTATACTATCATCCATATGCTTATCTAATAGCCACTTAAATGCCCCTAATGAGGCCGGCTCCACTACCTTCTCCGGCAATGCATTCCACGCCCCTACCGCTCTGAGTAAAGAACCTACCTCTGACGTCTCCCCTGTATCTACCTCCACTCACTTTAAAACTATGCCCGCTTATAATAGCTACCTCCACCCTAGGAAAAAGTCTCTGGTTGTCCACTGTATCTATACCTCTGATCATTTTGTACACCTCTATCAAGTCACCTCTCATCCTTCATCGTTCTAAAGAGAAAAGCCCTAGCGCACTCAACCTTTCCTTGTAAGACCTTCCAGGCAACATCCTGGTAAATCTCCTCTGCACCTTTTCCAACACTTCCACGTCTTTCCTGTAATGAGGCGACCAGAACTGGACACAATACTCCAGATGTGGCCGAACCAGGCTTTTGTATAGCTGGAGCATAACTTCACAGCTCTTGAACTCAGTCCCTCTAATAATGAAAGCTAACACACTATATGCCTTCTTAACAACGCTATCCACCTGGGTGGCAGCTTTCAGGGAACTGTGAACAGAACCCCAAGATCCATCTGCTCCTCCACACTGCCAAGAATCTTTCCATTAACCCTGTATTCTGCTTTCACGTTTGTCCTTCCAAAATGAATCACCTCTCACTTTTCAGGGTTAAGCTCCATCTGCCACTTCAGTCCAGCTCTGCATCCTATCAATGTCCCTTTGTCATGGTTCCTTTCAAATTTATTGTTGACTTTCCCTTTTTCCTCATTTATACACTGCTCCTCAGCAACATTTTTTTTACAAAATAAAAATCAAGAGAACTGTGGATGCTGTAAATCAGGAACAAAAACAAGTTGCTGGAAAAGCTCAGCAGGTCTGGCAGCGTCTTTGGAGAAAAAATCGGAGTTAACATTTTGGGTGTGGTGACCCATCCTCTACTAATAAACTTTTCAATGAATATTTTAATATCTGACTTGTTCTCTTCTTTGCTAATGTCCTGCCAGCCTGCTTCTCTGATATTTATTGCTACATCTTCATCCAGTTCAATATTGAAATTATTTTTCTTCAGCCCCACCGTTGATTCAGTCAATGCCTCCAGATGAACCAGACTGTTCTCTCCTTCATCTTGTTTCACCCCAAGTTGAATTTTTAAGACCCTATCTACTCCACCAATTCCACAACATTTCTGCTTTAGCTGCTGCACCCTTGAAATAATTGATCCATGCTATAATCTCTTCAAACTCAGACTTTTCCAGCACTCTCCTTACTAGCTTCTCAAATGGTATCGAATTCTGCTGCATGGAACCTTTTCCACTATGAAGCTATTGAGCCTCACCTGAATTGACTTCTAGTATTTTTTGTTTGCCAAGGGTTTGTGACATTGGGAGCACGATTTGATGCTGAGAATAAATTGTCCCAGGTTTGGATGTGATTAACTTGATGGGCCAGATTGTCTCGTTTTAGCTGTTAGTTGCATTTTGCATCATTTTCCTCATACTCTGAAATGCCTGAGAATACTATTGTCATGCTACTGTAAACTATTTCATGACTTAACACTACAACTGAGGAGTAAGTAAAATGTTGTGACCGCTCTGAGTTGTATTCCCCCATTACCATAATTCTCAGGAGAACTAGTACAATTTAATGGCAACTTGAGAAGAGGTCAGTCTCACAAGTCCCAATTTATTTTATGAAAGGACTTAGAGATTTCCTTAAATGAGAATTTAAAGGACCGGATACTGGGACAATTTATACCAGTTGATTTCTCCTCTGTGCTGGTTCAAGAGCATTTTAAATCCCAACATATTTGCCCTGCAGACATCTTGAGAGTTATGACATCCTTGGGTGTGATAACTATATTTCAAGTGCAACACCCTTTGAACATACAATAGATACAAAAGTCTCACTACGTAATGTGCTAAAATGTTTACATGCAATAGATGTTACCCATGTACCTCTAAAGTCTCACAAAACGACTTCACCCTGTTGTGCATGGTTTTCGTTTTTTTAATTTGCCACTCTAATACGTTGATATTTGTCCCAATTAAGTCCCAATTTACATTTCCCAAGTAGTGTTTCCACTTCTTTTCGTTCATTGCTAAAATTGTGTTCCTCCAATGCATTGACATTTTGTCACCAATGCTCCACAGTTCTAAGAAAACTCCATTTCTGGCATTAGAGAAGTGGTGTTTGCCCAGAGACAGAACCTGTTTTCACACTTTTGCAAACTGAAGGTAATCTCTGCATCTTTGTCCCACACCTTTCCAATCTTTTCTGCCATGTCTTATGTGTCAACCTTCTGGGTCCTGGTCTAGAACGAGGAGGTGTGGTTTCAGGATAAGCGAATATTTAGAATTCTCTACCCCAGAATTTTGTGAATGTGCAATGATTGTATTGAATGATGGACTGTGTATGGTCATCTTTCGCTCGTACCTTTTATATTTCGCCACCATTCATCCCAGTCCTTTTATACCCTACCCAAATGCATTAATATGGCTCCATAGTTACCTTTAATCATTGAATTTACCATTTGTTAAAAACTAATTCAAAGTTACTATTTTCAGTAGCTGCTGTAGAGAATGTGATTTAGAAGGAAGTTCTGTCCAAAATTGAACTGCTGTAAATCGGCTTTGCTTACTAATGGTCTAGCACGAATGAATCGAGACGAGTTTAATTTTAGCCACCATGTCTTTGATTCAGGATGCGAGTAATTGATATATTGCAAAATAATTATTGTTGAAAGCATTTCCACAAGGTTGCCAAATGTTGTGCCTTATAACACATAATATATTCCCATTTTAGTCTGGAGCAGATGTACCAGTGCTGGAACAATTTGCGTGTATCAAATCTCTACAAGTGTGAACTTGAGTATGGGTGATGAAAGCTGCAAAACATGCCCCATCTGACGACAGATCTTTCCAAATACTATAGGAAAGTCTGTATTGTCTAGTAAGTTCTGATTTGAAGAACAAAACCCTCTGTTTGTGCATTGTTGCAATATTGATGTTTCGTGGAGTACTGCTGAAAGCGACTGTGCCTGTTTGTTCGAGCAGATGTATAATTAGAGTATCCCACAGCTCCATGGCTGAAAGAAAGATTTGAGTTGAGCTGTTCAACACCAATGTTTCTTCTAATAATAGGATAGCATTTCTCATGAATGGAGCTCATCCCTCATAAACAGTCATTATGCTTTAACTTTCTGAGCGGTGCCAGGTTTGATAAGAGTTTAAAACTATGACTGGAACGTGACAGTGGAAACAGTTCCAATGCTGAAGGGGACTAGAATGGGGAAGATCATGGGTACAGGTCAGACTTTGAATTCTGAATTGAATTTTACCAAAATAATAGCATCTCAAAGGCAGTTATCTACTCCCAATTCCATGAGCTAATGAGGTTAGAAACAGCAAGATGGGGAAGATCAGTGTGTAGTTTGAGGCAATATGTAGGAAGGGGGGCTTCAGATTTCTGAGGCATTGGGACCAATTCTGAGGCTGGAGTCACATAATGAGAGGGAACTGTTGCCAGTGTCCCCACAAGGAAATTCACCACAAGGGCTGGGGAAGGTTGGTAGTGTGTAGGCACCAGCAATATACAAGTGGAAAGAGGAATTAAGGTGCTTAAAGGGATGAGTGTGTTTTAGAAAATTTGTTGTTTAATTCATTCACGGGATGAGGGAATCACTGGCTAGGCAGCATTTATTGCCCATCCCTAATTGCCCAGAGGCTGATGAGAGTCAACCATATTGCTGTGGGACTGGAGTCACATGTAGGCCAGACCAGGTAAGGATGGCAGTTTACTTCCCTAAAGGACATTAGTGAAGCAGATGGGTTTTTCTGACATTTGAAAAGTGATTCATGGTTGTCATTAGATTCTTTTTTCCAAGTATTTATTGAATTCAGATTCCACCATCTGCCATGGCTGGATTCGAATCTGTGTCCCCAGAACGTTATCTGGGTATCTGGATTAACAGTCCAGTGATAATACCACTAGGCCAATGTCTCCCTCACTGTTGAAGGAAGGAATGCCATATTAAGTAGAAGCAATCTAATAAGCAATGCTAAGTTTTGGAGATATGTACGTAATACATAAAGTGAAACAAAAAGTTTGGTGAGCCTCAAGAACAGTAGCTATGTAGAAATATGTAGTGGCAAAAGTGAAAACGTAACTTACAAATGATAGGAACTGTGAACTTGTATTCAAGTGTTGAGAAAAGATAAGGAAGGTAAAAGACAAGACTGCCAGGCAGTACTAATGAGGGAAACCCTTGTCGTTTTGGACAAAGGATGTTTTTGAGGGAACAAAAACAAATTTGTTTGGTTCAAGCTGATATACAAAAATGGGTGTTCTAAATTACTCTGAATAATGGTAGAGAGAGATAAGGGAGCATATCTGTAGGAAAATCAGAGTTATGCACCGACTAGAGTGGTGATCTTATGATCAAGGTAATATTTGAATAAAGGGGTAGGAAGGTCAAATATTTTCTGAAATGTGTTCAGGAGAACTTAATTGACCAATATGGACCAAGCAGGAAGGAAGTATTGCTGAACCAGATGCTAGGGATGAGGTGGGTCAGTTGAACTAAGCATCTAAGGTAAAATGTAAGACTTAGGAATAGGATTGAATAGAAATGATATAGCACAGAAGGGGGCCATTTGGTTCATCTTGTCTATGATAACCGAAAGGTCATTTGGCTGTTTGAGCCTGCTCCACTATTCAGTAAGCTAATTGCTGATCTGGTTGTAGTCTCCACTCCACTTGCATGTCTGCATCATGTAATCTTTGACCCCCTTTTCTATCAAAAACTTCTCTAACTCAGCCCTGAATAAATTTGTATACCCACCCTTCAGTACCTCCCAGAGAAGAGAATGCCACAGCCTAGTAGCCATCTGCAAGAAAAGAATTTTCCTCCTCATATGACAAGTTTTTCCATTAGTGATGGAGAACAGCAAAGAACAATTTAAAATAGAGTTTCTAAATTGAAAGAGGACTAACTTTAGTGGGGTGAGAGGGGATCTAGCCAAGGTAAAATGAAAACAAAGACTTGGAAAACTAATGGCTCAGTTTCTGGGAATGAAATGCGTTAGGTACTCATTAGGTACAGTCTGACAGGGGCAAAAGATGGGGGAATCTCAAGCCAAAAGAACCTTGGAAAGTGAGAAAGATAAAGAATATGATGAGACAAAAAAGAAGCAACAGTGTATGATGTGTATTGGGTGAATTCTTCAAGTGAGAAGCAGGTTAAATACAGTAGGTTGAGATTGGCATTGAAGAGAAAATAAAATGGCTGAGAGGAAGAATGGGAATAAAATGGTAGTTAAGGTAAAAACGAACTCCAAAATCATCAACTAGAATGTACATAGTAAATGGGTAGTGAGAGAGAGGGTAGTGTCCAATCAGGCCATTGGCTTATAGTGATTCAGAGGAAGGCTGGATTACACAATTACTGCAGTAAATTTTGTTTGAACCAGCTCTCTCGATAAACTAGCAAAAATGATATACAGGTAGTTCTCCTATAACATGATAGTTGCGTTCTTGCATGGTCTCGCACGATAGAAAATTGCGCTATAGAAAATCATCAGAGAAAACTGTGTTATAGGGAAGTCGCTACAGAAAATCACTATATTTGTACTGCGGAAAGCTTGCGTAGTCAAACAGCATCCACTATTCATCAGTCGCATTTCAGCAATTCCCATTAACGAAACACAGGTGATAGCAGAACTACCTGTACCTCAAATATGACAAAGTTTACTGTATTATTTTGTCCAGTTGTAAATACACTTGTTCAGTTGAATGGCCGCATGAAGTATCAACAGTTGATTCAATTTCAAGTCAATTCCTGCTCTCATACCATGTCCTACAGCGATATCCAAGTAGTCAGTTGAGGGTGTGAGTGAGATGGCTCTCTGCTAATAAGTTTTATTTAAGACAAAGATGTATTATTATTTAAGTGATTTGTGCTGTAAATAAAGTATAACGCTGATGTATATATCCTCTGCATTACGTTTCTATTACTTAGTGTGCATTTTCACATTGATCATGTGGACCTCTTGGTTATCCGCAATACTTGATTAACCGTCACTCTCTTCAGTCCCAAAGTTAATAAGAAGTTTGCTGTACATTACATCAGTATTTAGTAAAGAAAGATGATAACAAAGTATCACTTGCCTGGATAAGTGCATTTTCAACAATGGTCAAGCTTTGGCACTAAATTGTCTCAACACAGTGGCAGTGTCACAGAATATAGAAGAGTTCAGCAGTTGCCTGGTGAGGAATCTCAAGCTTGTTAAACTGCATTTGAGATAAACTTTGGAATAGGTCCAAGCTACAAGAAATTTAGAATAGATACTCAAGTCCAGCTCAATTCAACGATCAATTTCATAGTATATACAGCACAGAAATACTTGGCCCATCTATTTCTTTTATATTTGTTGACAAGATGCTGGTGTTGCTGGTCTAGGCAGAATTTATTGCCCCTGAGGTGGGAATAGTGAGGTATCCTCATGGACCGTTGCAGTCCATTGTGGAGTGGCAATAGGGTTAGATATATCCTTTGTACTTTGCTTTTGGGAAGGGAGTTTCCAGATTTTAGAGAAGTTCCAGGTTAGGATCATGAATGACTTAGAAGAACACTTGGAGGTAGTGGTGCTTCCAAGCTGCCTTTTTT
This sequence comes from Ginglymostoma cirratum, assembly GCA_024137785.1. NCBI lineage: Eukaryota > Metazoa > Chordata > Chondrichthyes > Orectolobiformes > Ginglymostomatidae > Ginglymostoma > Ginglymostoma cirratum. The sequence goes on from JAHRHZ010000287.1 coordinate 414,346, forward strand.
CTAGGTGGAGAAGTTGTAGGTTCGGAAGATGCTGTCAAAACAGCTTTGGTGAATTAATTTCACTGCATCTTTGAGATGGTGTGCACTGCTTTGCTTTTGTTGAGGAAGCGACTATTAATGGTCTGTGTTAGTGTCCTTCCATTCCTCCTCTTCTAATCCCATTAACATGTGCATCTATTGTGTCTTGTGTTTGAAAGTATCTCTGCTCTTTGCCTCAACCACTTTGTGGTGATAAGTTTCTTGTTTTCAGGCATTTGTGGTAAAGAAGCTTCTGTTGAATTCCCTATTGGATTTACTAGTAACTATCTTCATCAGATAATGAACTAGGGAATTGCCTCTGGGCAGAACACACGACCCATCTTTTATTTATGCCTCTTACTTTTGATGTCCACTACAAATGGAAACATTTTCTGTCTACCCCTATCAGATACTGTAGATACTTGTCAGATCCTGTCAGATACTTTAGAGACTTTTAAGCAACTCTTTGAAGGGCACGTGGAGGATAGTAAAATTTAGGGTATGCAGGATAGTTTGGTCTTAGTAGGAAAATAGGTCACCACAGCATCGTGGGCCAAAGGGCCTGTACTGTGCTGTATTGTTCTATGTTCTATCTAAGACTCCTGAAATACTGAATGAACAAATGCAGCAGGACCTGGACATTATTCAGATTTGAACTGATAAGTGGCAAGTAACATTCATGCCACACGAATATAATGACTACCTTCATCAAGAGAATTTAACCATCACTCCATGACATTCAGTGGCATCTTTGTCACTCATCCCCCATTATCAACATCCTAGGGTTACCATTGACCACAAACTTAACTTGCCATGTAAATTTCTGAAGAAGGGTCATGACCCGAAACGTCAGTTTTCCTGTTCCTCTGATGCTGCCTTGCCTGTTGTGATCATCCAGCTCCACCCTTTGTTGTCTCTGATTCTAGCATCTGCAGTTCTTCCTATCTTAGCCATATAAGTACTGTGGTTACAAGAAAAAGTCAGAAGCTAGGAATCCTGTAGGGAATAACAAATCTCCTAACCCCACCCTGTTTCTCCCCCCCCCCCCCC
>JAHRHZ010000287.1:415513-452485 GCA_024137785.1 Ginglymostoma cirratum
CCCCCCCCCCCCCCCCCCAAAAAAAAAAAGCCATCTATAAGACACAAATCAAGAGTGTGATGGAATACTCCTCGCTTGCCTGGTTGAATGCAGCCGCAATATCAACAGGACAAAAGCTGTTTGATTGAAACTGCCATAAACATTCACTCTTTCCATCACTGATTTTTTAGTAGCAGCATTTTGTACTGTCAACAAGATGCACTGCAGAAGTTTATCAAGACTCTTTGGAGAGTTTCTTTCAACCACTCAGCCACTACCAGCTCAAAGGACATGGACAGAGATACATGGAAACACCACCACCTGCTAATTCCCATCCAAGCCATTCACCGTTAAGACTTGGAAATTCCTTCACTGTTGCTGGGTGAGAACCCTCTCCTTATCAGCATAGTTGCTGTAACAACAGCAAAAGCACTGCACTAGTTCAAAAGAGAACTCACTTCCACCTTATCGAGGGCAATTAGGGATGGGCAATCAATGCTGGCCCAAGCAGTGACGTCCACATCTTGTGAAAGAATTTTAAAACCGGCAAAGCAGCTTACTTGAGTCATACCCCATCTGTCAACATCAAAATTGACTCCCTCCGTCACTGATGCCAACTGGCAGCAGTGTAAACCACCTACAGTATGTGCGGCACATCTCACCAAGGACCTCACCTCCTCTTCCAAACCCATGAGCTCTGCCACTTAGACAAAGTTAGCAAATACAAGGGAGCACCGTCATCTGCAGGTTCCCTTCCAAGTCGTACATCATCCGAACGTGGAAAAATATTGCTATTCTTTCACTGTCACCGGTCAGAATCCAGGAACTCCCTCCCTTGCAGCAATGTATGTGTCCGTACACCCCAAGGCCCACAGTAATTCAGGAAGACAGCTCGCTATCACTTCCTTCAGGGCAGTTAGAGATGGGCAATAAATGCTGGCCTAGCTGGCAATTATGCACACGCACACAAATGAATACTAATTTAATAAAAAGATAGAGCTAATGAATGAGGGAAAGATTAATCAGGTTGAACTGAAGACTGCTTATATAGTGGATACGTTGATGTGTCTGGCTTGCATCCTAAGAAAGCTGAGTGGAGATAGTGAAGGGGTTCACAAACTCCCAAATTTCCCAAAAATGAGAGGTGCCAGGAGATTGGAGAGTGCATAATGTAACACCCTTGCTCAAGTAACTACCGTCAAGTAAATCAGTATTACATCAGGGCTGAGTATGGTTTTCAAAGTAATAACTAAAAAACGTAATTACCAGGAGAATTGTCAGTTATTTAAGGAGGTCTGGCACAGATTTATAAACAGCATATCTTGTCTTAATAATTAAATACTTTGATGGAGTGACAGGTAGTTGAGATTGTTTGTGGATGTTGTCTCCATGGATTTTAAAGAAGGGTTTGCATAAATATCTTTAAAAAAGACTGGTTCAACAGAATTGAGGTTCGTGGGTTTGTTAGTTTGGTTTAACAAAATGACTTAATGACAAAATAATGAGCTGTGGTAAGTGGTTTTTTCAGGTTGCGAATTGTAGACAGTGATGTTGCTTGGTTTTTCAGTGCTAGTGCCACTGCATTTTTAAAATATGTGACTTGGAGCAGTGAAATGGAATCTTGATTTACCATCTCACTAGGGTAGACAAGTCCCCAGGTCCGGATGGGATCTATCCCAGGTTACTGAGGGAAGCGAGAGAGGAAATAGCTGGGGCCTTAACAGATATCTTTGCAGCATCCTTGACCATGGGTGAGGTCCCGGAGGACTGGAGAATTGCTCATGTTGTCTCCTTGTTTAAGAAGGGTAGCAAGGATTATCCAGGTAATTATAGACTGGTGAGCCTGACGTCACTGGTGGGGAAGCTGCTGGAGAAGATGCTGAGGGGTAGGATCTATTTACATTTGGAAGAAAATGGTTTTATTAGTGATAGGCAGCATGGTTTTGTGCAGGGAAGGTCATGTCTTACCATCTTGATAGAATTCTTTGAGGAAGTGACAAAGTTGATAGATGAGGGGAGGATGTCATTTCCATGGACTTCAGTAAGGTGTTTGATAAGGTTCCCCATGGTGGGCTGATAAAGAAAGTGAAGTCGCATGGGGTCCAGGGTGTACTAGCTAGATGGATAGAGAGCTGGCTGGGCAACAGGAGACAGAGAGTTGCACTGGAAGGGAGTTTCTCAAGATGGAGAACTGTGACCAGTGGTGTTCCACAGGGATCCGTGTTGGGACCACTGTTGTTTGTGATATACATAAATGATTTGGAGGAAGGTATAGATGGTCTGATTAGCAAGTTTGCAGATGACACTAAGATTGGTGGAGTAGCAGATAGTGAAGGGGACTGTCGAAGAACACAGCAGAATATAGATTGGAGAGTTGGGCAGAGAAATGGCAGATGGAGTTCAATCCAGGCAAATGTGAGGTGATGCATTTTGGAAGATCCAATTCAAGAGCGAGCTATGTGGTAAATGGAAAAGCCCTGGGGAAAATTGATGCACAGAGAGATCTAGGTGTTCAGGTCCATTATTCCCCGAAGGTGGCAACGCAGGTGGATAGAGTGGTCAAGAAGGCATACGGCATGCTTTCATTCATCGGACGGGGTATTGAGTACAAGAGTTGGCAGGTCATGTTACAGTAGTATAGGACTTTAGTTCGACCACATTTGGAATACTGCGTACAGTTCTGGTCGCCACATTACCAAAAGGATGTGGATGCTTTGGAGAGGGTGCAGAGGAGGTCCACCAGGATGTTGCCTGGTATGGAGGGTGCTAGCTATGAAGAGAGGTTGAGTAGATTAGGATTGTTTACGTTAGAAAGATGGAGGTTGAGGGGGGACCTGATTGAGGTCTACAGGATCATGAGAGGTATAGACAGGGTGGATAGCAAGAACCTATTTCCCCAGAGTGGGGGACTCAATTACTAGGGGTCACGATTTCAAGGTGAGAGGTGAAAAGTTTAAGGGAGATATGTGTGGAAAGTTCTTTACGCGGAGGGTGGTGGGTGTCTGGAACACGTTGCCAGTGGAGGTGGTAGAGGCGGGCACGATAGTGTCATTTAAGATGTATCGAGACAGATACATGACTGGTCAGGGAGCAGAGGGATACAGGTCCTTGGAAAATAGGTGACAGGTTTAGATAGAGGATCTGGATCGGCGCAGGCTTGGAGGGCAGAAGGGCCTGTTCCTGTGTTGTAATTTTCTTGGTTCTTTGTTGTTCTTATACCGCATCTGTGATAATGCCATCGTGCTTCATCACTGCACTGTGATTTAGGCTGCGCCCTTAAGCCCTGGAACATCAATCTAAATTATTGTGGCCTACAAAAATCGTTCCTAGAAATTGATCGAAAGAAATGAAGGTGAACATTTGAATTCTGACTTATCTATGCCTCTCATAATTTTGTTGACTTCTATCAAGTCTCCCCTCAACCTCTGCTGCTCCAGATAAAACAACCAAGTTTTCTAGCCTCCCATTGTAGCTCATACCCCTTAGTCCAGGTGTATACTGGTAAGCCTGTTCTGCACCCTCTCCCAAGCTTTCACATCCTTCCTGTGTTGTGATGACCAGAATTGAACACAATTCTCTAAGCAGTAAAAACAAAGTTGTCATAGTGAATGACTTTAATTTCCCCAACATTGACAGGGACTCCCTTAGAGAAAGAGGCTTAGACAGTGCAGAATTTCAAAGGTGCACCCAAGAGGGTTTCTTGAAACAGTATGTGGATGGTCCAACTGGAGGAGAGGCCATACTCCACCTTGTATTGACTAATGAGTCTGGCCAGGTGACAGACCTTTCAGTGGGAGAGCACTTTGAAAATAGTGATTACAGGTCCTTAAGTTTCAAGATAGCTATGAACCAGGACAAGTCAGGACCCTGTGGGAAGGCAGATTGCTTCAGTATTAGGCAGAAACTAGGGAGTGTTAATTGGGAGGAGCTGTTATTAGGCAAGTCCACGTTTGACACATGGGAATTGTTTAAATTCCTGCTGATCAAAGTTCAGGACCGGCACGTTCCAGTAAGGTGGAAGGGCAAGGTAAGGGACCCTTGGATAATGAGGGAGGTTGTGAATTTAGTCAAAAGTGGAAAAGAAGCATATGTAAGGTTTAGGAAGCTAAAATCATACAGGGACCATGAGAAATATAAGGAAAGCAGGAAAGTACTCCAGCAGGGATTTAGGAGAGCAAGAAGAGACCATGAAATGACCAAAGCAGGTAGGTTTAATGAGAATACCAAGGCATTCTATAGATACATTAAAAACAAGAGAATGACTAAGGAAAAGGTAGGACCACTCAAAGATAAAGGAGAGAACTTGTGCTTGGAGGCAGAGGATGTGGGTGAGATCCTGAATGAGTACATTGCGTCACTATTCACCCAGGAAAAGGATATGGAGGATGGTAAGATTTGTGTGGAACATGCTAATGTGCCAGCGGATTTTGAGATCAAGAAAGAAATAGTGTTGGATTTCTTGTAGAGCATTACAGTGGATAAGTTCCCAGGGCCCAATGGTGTCTTCCCCAGGTTACTGAGGGAGACAAGAGAGCAAATTGCAGGGGCCTTGACCAAGATCTTTGTATCCTCATTAGCCACTGGAGAGGTCCTGGAGGACTGGCGAGTAGCTAATGTTGTTCTTCTGTTCAAGAAGGGAAACAGGGATAATCCAGGAAACTATAGACCAGTGAGTCTCACATCGGTGGTTGGGAAGCTATTGGAGAGAATCCTCAGGGATAGCATTTATGCGCATTTGGAAAAACATGGCCTATTTAGGGACAGTCAGCATGGATTTATGCAGGGCCGGTCATGTCTTATGACATTAATTAAATTTTTCAAGGACGTGACAAAGATGATCGATGAGTGTGGAGCAGTGGACTTTAGTAAGGCTTTCGTCAAGGACCCTCATGGTAGGCTCCTCCAGAAGATTGAGATGCATGGGATCCACGGTGACTCAGCTGTGTGTATTCAGAATTGGCTTGCTCGTAAAAGGCAGCGGATAGTGGTGGAAGGTTGTTTTTCAGGTTGGAGGTCCATGACCAATGGTGTTCCGCAGATATCTGTACTGGGACCTCTACTGTTCGTAATAAAAACGTCTTGGATGAAAATGTAGAGAGTGGGTTAGTAAGTTTGCAGACGATACAAAAATCGGTGGAGTTGTGGATTGTGTAGAAGGTTGTCAAAGGATACAGCAGAATATAGATCAGCTGCAGATATGGGCGGACAAATGGCACATGGAGTTTAAACTGGGTAAATGTGAGGTGCTGCACTTTGGGAGATCACGTTAAGGAAAAGTATACTGTTGATGGCAGGACTTTGAATAGCATTGATGTACAGAATGATCTTGGGTTTCAAGTCCATAGCTCCCTGAAAGTGGCCACGCAAGTAGATAGGGTATTAAAGGAGGCGTATGGCATGCTTGTCTTTATTGGTTGGGAAATTGAATACATGAGTCAGGATGCCATGTTGCAAATTTAAAAGACCTTGGTTAGGTCACACTTAGAGTACTATGTTCAGTTCTGGTTGCCACATTACAGGAAGGATGTGGAGGCTTTGGAGATGGTGCAGAAAAGGTTTACCAGGATGCTGCCTGGATTAGAGGGTATGAACTATAAGGAGAGGCTAGAAAAACTTGGGTTGTTTTCTCTGCTGCGGCAGAGGCTGAGGGGAGACTTGATAGAAGTCTAGAAAGTGATAAGATGCCTAGATAGTGTTGACGATCAGAATCCTTTTCCCAAAGTTGAACTGTCTAATTGTAAGAGGCATGCATTTAAGGTGAGAGGGGGAATGTTCAAAGGAGATGCGAGGGGCAGGTTTTTTTTCACAGAGTGGTAGGAGTCTGGAATGCACTGCCAGGCGTGGTGGTTGAGGCAGATACGATAAGGGCATTTAAGGGACTTTTAGATATCCTCTATTCCTTGTATATTCATAGGTTTATGTACCAAGGGCAGTAGGAACGGATTCTGAGGAAGGGTCACTGGAGCCGAAACGTTAACTCTGTTTTCTCCTCCACAGATGCTGCCAGACCTGCTGAGCTTTTCCAGCAACTTTGTTTTTGTTCCTGATTTACAGCATCCGCAGTTCTTTTGGTTTTTAGGAAGGGATTAGTTTCATTTGGCATCATGTTTGGCACAACATCATGGACCAAATGGCCCGTTCCTGTGCCCTACAATTCTATGTTCTGTGTGTGGCTTAACCAAAGTCTTATAAAGCCACAACATAGCATCCTGACTCTTGTACACAGTTCCCAGACCGATAAGGGCAAGCATGCCATATGCCATCTTTATCACCCTATCTACTTGTGTGGCCACTTTCAGGGAGCTGTGGACTTGAAACGCATGACCCCTAAATACATCAATGCTGTCAGGGTCCTGCCATTAACTGTACATTTTTACCTAATGTTTGATCTCCCCAAGTGCAGCACCTCATAGTTACCTGCATTAAAATCCATCTCCCATTTCTTCATCCATATCTGCATTGATCTATATGCCGCTTTATCCTTTGACAGCCTTCTACACCCTCCACCGTTTCACCCAATTAATCAAGATCTCTTTGTAATCTTAGATAACCTTCTTCACTGTTCACTATACCACCAATTTTGGTGTCATCTGCAAACTTACTAACCATGCCTCCTCCAAGGATGCATCCTCAGCCCCCTACTGTACTCCCTGTGCACCTATGACTGTGTTGCCAAATTCCAAACGAATGTCATCTACAAGTTCGCTGATGACACCACCATAGGGGGATAGATATCTAACAACAACGAGTCAAAATACAGAAGGGAGATAGAGGGCTTGGTAACGTGGTGCAATGAAAATTATCTCTCTTTCTCAATGTTGGCAAAACTAAAGAACTGACCATCAACTTCAGAAAGAAAGAGGAGAACATGCCCCATCAACATCAACGGAACTAAGGTTGAAAGTGAAGAGCATCAAGTTCCTCGGAGTGACGATAACTGACGACCTGTCCTGGACTTCCCACGTAAATGGGACAGTCAAGAAGACACAACAACATATCTTTTTCCTCAGGTTGCTCAGGAAATTTGGCATGTCCGTAAGGTCCCTCACCAACTTCTACAGATGCACCATTAAAAGCATACTGTCAGGGTGCATAATGGCCTGGTATGGCTCTGTTCAGGACTGTAAGAAGCTACAGAAGGCGATGTGCACAGCCCAGACCATCACGGAAGCCGTTTCATTTACACGGCTCGCTGCCAAGGAAGGCAACCAACATCATCAAAGACCCATCGCACCCTAGTAATGATCTCCTACAACGTCTTCTGACAGGCAAAAGATACAGAAGCCTGAACACATGCATGAGCAGGTTCAGGAACAACTTCTTTCCAGCCGTTATCAGACTGTTGAATCGACTGTAGCCTCAAATAATGTAACCAGTATGTGTCTAAGTCTTTTTGATCTGTACATCCTTTGCTTGCTGTGTTCTGCCTATATCACTCCTAAATATAGCTTTTCACTGTATTTCGGTACACTTGAAAATAAATCAATCAATCAGTCAATCCTACATTCTCAATCAAGTCATTTGTATAAATTACAAACAAAAGTGGATCCAGTACCAATCCCTGTGGAATATCACTGTTCAAAGGCTTGCATTCCAAAAAAAAATCCTCTACCACTACCGTCCTCTCTCCTACCATCAGGCCAATTTGGTATCCAATTGGCAAGTTCATCCTGAATCCCATGTGATCTACCTTTACTAAAAAAAAATCTTTGAAAGTTGATCAATCACCCACTTGTGGCTTTAATCGCAGTTCATGATCAACAACTGAATATGATCTGTGGGGTCCCATCACAAGATGAAATGATATTTCTCAGCTAACTATCATGCATATCATCTGTTCATTTCAAATTAGACAGTAAATATGGCCCTATGTCAAACTTAAAAAATGCAAAACAAATCTATACAGATTGCCATGAAATTGTCAGTTAAACTATTTGTATCAGCCTTTATGTAAAATACAGTCTTTGTTTAATTGGATAGCAATACGACAAGTACTCAAGATTATCCATAGAAGAATTGTGAGTTTTCAAGGTTTCCTTATATGTTTGCAGTGAATCAAAAGAGCTTTAGTGAATAGACTAATCTATACTGTAGAGCGCTATAGGAGTCATTGTTACAAAGGTAATACCAAAACATGTCTGCAGGAGTTTCCTTGAACTACCCTGTTTAGACAATACAGTAATAATGAAATCACAGGTGGAACACAACTGTGTTTAAAATATTACACTCGTATATATTCACTTCAATATACAATATACAGCTATTTCCCTGGATTGCAGCTATGGAGGAAGAAATGTAGTTCAAGGCCAACGACACCTCTTCAGAACCAAAGAAGTCATTGAATTTGAAGTTTTTCTCTATCTCGATGCAGCAAAGTATGGAAGGGACCTTGTTTTGAGGTCTCGAGAAGGAAGGCATCTCTGAGCTTGCAGCAGGTACTCCTATCATTTGCGGTTGAGACTTAATTCTACTCAAGCTGGCTCTCTCAGCTGGAGACAAACTGACCTTACTTTGACATAGTTGGACTGAAATGTGTAATGTGGTAGTCACGTTTTAAGATCATGTGTACTTCTATCAGCTTAGATTACTGCAGTGTCATATATGTCTGACACATTGAATGTATTCATGAGGCCATTGGATAAAGCACTTGGGGTAAATGGGGTCAAAAACAATAGTGAGAAAGCAGGATTAGGTTATTGTTTGTGATGAATGGCACAGCAGGCTCGAAGGGCCGAATGGCTTCCTCCTGCTCCTATCATCATCTTCTGTGTTTCAGGACTCTGGTGAAGGAAATGTAGTGTTACTCCTAAATTTGTTGTAAACTTGACCTTTAACATGTTCAGTGATAGATTTTGAAGTTTAAGAATCTTACAACATCTGAGCAGGTATTATTCTCATGAATACTCATTCTATACTTGGAATGCCAAGTTTAAAGTCTGAAGATAAGTAATTATCATTTCCTCCCATCACTCAAAAACAATTACGTCATTATGTATGCCATCTTGATTCATCTGATATTTCCAATACCCATTGAGGAAGTGCATCCTTTACCTCCCCTTTAATGGAATAGATGATTAACTCAGTCACTTATTAGCTTTCTCCATTGCTTTTAGGTTCTGTTTGCATGTATCAAGCTACACCCCAAGGCAACGCTGGAAGACATCATTAATTCCAGAACTTCCTTTGGAATTAGTCTCATTACTGTTTATCTTTTTTCTCAGTGTGATTGCGTAATTGATTGTTGCATATCATTGCATGATTTCAAGAAGGAGTTGGATATAACACTTCTTCTACTCTTTCTGTTTTTATTAAACTCACTTAGAATCAAGTCGTATGGTCTTGTTTCTCTTATTCTTCCTTCTTTCTTCGCTTCATGGGAGTACAAAATCCTCCTCTTCACCTCCACTCCTTTCGAATTTTGAATTAGCAACATGACCCTTGAAGTGAAGCAGCTGATGTTTAGAATGCTTTTTGGACTACTGTATATTGGTGATGTGAAAGTTGTTGCCTTCAATTTCCCACACCGTGGCTGAGATTAGGAACTCCACAATGAAGGGAAGCAAATGACATGGCCCTCATTTCAAAGGGATTGGAGTGTAAGAATAAAAGAATTCTTGTGACAGTTATCTTGGGTTTTGATGTAAGCTTTATTTTCATGTGTACCCAAGTACAGGAGTACAGTGAAAAATGTGTAATATCGCCTAACACGGCGCTATCACAGGTATGAAGGTACCTAAGTACAAAATTTAGGTAGTGACATTGAGAAACAAAGTAAAGTGTTCTCCTTGTTCTCAGCTTAAGTATAAATATAAAGAAATAAGGTAGAAAGTTAACATTAAAGTCCTTTCTAGTATTAAATGGGGGAAAAAAAAAGGTAAAAGTTCAGTCTTTGTTAAGTACACTTCCTGCAAGGGCTTGGTCTCCTCTGTTTTGCACCAGTCTCCAAGAAACCTCAGGCTTCCTGCTGTCAACGCTGTAGATGCCAGGGTACCTCCTTCCCCGACACTTTGGACTGGCGCCAGACCTCCAGCCAACACTGCTTCGGGTCCACAGCTGCTTCCACGGGCCTGACCTCCAGTAAATACCAATTGGTACCCACGGCCACTGCCATGCTCCCCGCAATGCCATTGTCAATGCAACCTTTCTCTCCAGGTATAGATGAGGTGAATAGCAGGTGTCTTTTTCCCTGGGATGGGGAATTTCAAGATTAGAGAGCACATTTTTAAGGTGACAGGAGAAAGGTTTTAAACCGACAGCTTTTTTTACATAGTGGTTCATATATGGCATGAGCTTCCAAAGGAACTGATGGATGTGTGTACTGTTACAACATTTAAAAGACATCTAGATAATTACATGAGTAAGAAATGTTTGGAGAGATATGGGCCAAGCACAGACAGGTGGGACTAGTTTAGTTTGGGATTATGATCGGCATGGATTGCTTGGACCAAAGGTTCTGTTTCTGTGTATATGACTCTTGATTCCATGACTATGACTCTATAACTCCAGAAAGTAAGTTTATGAAGGCGAGAAGGAGGGAGGAGAAGAAGAAAAAAAGAATGAAGCCGGCCTGGAGCGGACGGGCCTACCATGCCAGTACCACCGTCTTGAATAGCTGGCTCACTCTTTCCTCCGCTGAACTGGGTCCTATTCTCTCCTGCTGCCGCTTTGGCCTCTCTCTCTGTCTGCATGCCGACACTGCGCTCTCCTGCTGCCGCTGCCTTAAAAAGCCTTCAAAAGAAAAAAAAAGAGAAATGAAACAAAGAAAGGAGATGAGCACCAATCCAGGAACTGGAATGCAGCGCTGCTATTCTGCCACCATCATCTTGCCCACATCTTGGTGAGATCGCACCTGAAGTACTGTGTGCCATTTTGGGTCACTGTATTTAAGAAAGGCCATCCTCACATTGGAAGCAGTACGGTAACGGTTAACTCAATTGGTCCCTATCATAAAAGGTTGCACAATGATGAAGGAGGGGTAAATTGGGCCTATATTCGTAGGAGTTGAGAAGAATGAGATGATCTAGTTGAAGCATTCACGATTATGAAGGGGCCTGACAGGATGAGAGCTGAGACATTGCTTTTCTGAGTGGGGAGTCTAGAACAAGAGGAGCATAGTCTTAGGATAAAGAGTTAATTGTTTAGAACTGAGATGTGAAGAAATTTCTTCACTCACATTTTGGAATTCTCTATCCAAGAGGGTCGTGAATGCACCATCTTGGACTATGCCTAAGTCTGGGAGGGCAGCTACTTTCTGTCCTAGAAATCAAGGCATATCGGCTGCAGGTGTGAAAGTAGAGTTGAATCCCAACTGATGGTAGAGTCGGCTTGACAGGCTGTATGGTGTACATCTGGTACTTCTTATGTTCTTATGAAGCAAAATGTGCATCTGACCAGCGTGAAACCGCTGGAATATATTATTAAAAAGCTAAACTTTGATCAGAATTCTGACATTTTACTGAAAAAGTGAAATAGGACCCAGATGGGGAAAATATCAATCATTCCCTGGGTTTTTTTTTATTTCCTAGACAGAGTTGAGGTATTGTGGTCTGAAAGTTACTCGTTTCCACAAACTCCCTATCGGTGAGATTTGTCTTTATTATTTCCACGACTGTTTTTAAGAGTTACAGATCCAATTCATTCCATTTTAGTGTTAGTGTTTCAGGTATTTTGGTCTTGGTGTTTAAATATGATTGCCTATTTCTACATTTTTCTGAAGTGGGCAAGGATTGCATCTGCCCAGGTTGCAGGCTTTCTTCATGTTTTTGTCAAAGAAGTGTGAACAAACATCCCATTGATTGATCAGTGCAGGGCATTCTTACATCACAAGAGTTGGTTAAATAATGTGGCAATCAACACCAGTGCACACTATATTAAAAAAAATTACAGAAGCAAAACACTGTAGATGCTGGAAATATTTCTAAGGTCAGCCAGCATCTACAGAAAAAGAGCAGTTATTGTTTCGGATTGATGATCTTTCATCAACCTGTTTCTCTCTTCACAGATGTTGCTTGACTTGCTGAGTGCTTGCAGCATATTCTGTTTTTGTAACCACTTTTCCTTGCTCAGTTTCTTCTCCATTCCTGAAGGTGTTTCTTCCCTGAGGTGCCACAGGCACCAGCTACCCTTCATCTCCTTGCGCAAGGAACAATATTTTACATGTGAACCTATGTGCCTAATATATCTATCTGAAGTGAAGTGAAACTTCCTTGTAGGTCAACTTAAAAAGATTGCCTGAAGACCAATTTAACAACATGAGGCATCTAAGTTAATGCATGGGAATTTAATACTTGTAACTAGAAAACGTGACAGAAATTATTCACAATAATATGACAGGAGGAAGAGAGTAAACTGTCAGCTGGAACAATCATAGTGAGGAAAAACAATCAGGGGCTTAGCACTTTTGAAAACCAATTAATTGTCAGCACTAATGAAACGTATCACAGGCTAAGAGAAGCAGTGGAAGAAATGGCAAAGATTTTGAGCATAATTTTCCACTTCCCTTTGCGTGTTGAAGTATTAATGGAGGAAAAGTTAACCATAACATTACATCTTCGCTTAAAAATCATGGTAAATGGTTGGTCTATCATTACTCAGTCTGTCAGCCTAATCTTAGTAGTAGGTAAATGGAAAAATTTCTGAAGGACAGTGCAGATTGCCATATAAAAAGGCCAAGGTTCATCAAATGCAGTCAGGGTAGATTCTTAAGAGGAAATCATATCTACATTAAAATAAAAGTTCACTGGATTGAAAAAGTGGCAAATTGGATCTGAAATTAACTTAGTGACAGGAAGCAAAGGATAATGGCGTTTATCTACTGAAAAGTTGTTTCCAGTGAGGTTTCACAAGGCTGAGTATACACTAAGTTTCCTCCAGGGCTATGGGCTAGAAGATGGATAATGTGATTAGTGTAGTTGGATCTTTGTTGAGCAGCGTGGTCACGATGGACTGAATGGCTTCCTGTGCTGTAAACATCTGAGTACAGGTTCCTTGCTTTACATGGTGCACAGCAGTGATTTGGATATAAATGCAGGGGACATGGTTAAGAAGTTTGCAGTTAATGTAAAAGTTGTTGGTGTGATGGATAGTAAGGAGGAGAGTGGCAGACTGCAGAAAGATTGCCTGGAACATCCATTAAGGTTAGGTGTAAAATTCCCAATTAAGACTTCTGAGGGGTTTAAAATTGATAAGGGGGAGGCATTAGTCAGACTGTCTATAATTAAAGTTAAGAAACCAGGACTGAATGAGATTTATTCAGTGATATTGAGGGAGGTGAGTGGAAATTGCAGAGGCACTGACCATACTTTTCAATCATCCTTGCACTCTAGAATGGTGCCAGAGTACTGGAAAATTGTAGATACTGTGCCCTAGTTCAGAAAAGTCTGGAAAAATAAGCCCAGTAGCTACAGGCCTGCCAGATTTACTTCATTTGTGGTGTTAGGAAAGTTAAAGGATTGAAGAGAATATAGAAAAAAACAATGAGAATGGTTTGAGGGATGATGAACATCCGTTCCTTGGATAGGTTGGAGAAGTTGGGACACTTCTTTGGAGGAAATATTGAAAGGAGATTTGACAGAGATATTCAATATCAAGAGGTGTCAGAGCATAATAGATGGGGGAAATCTGTTCCCTTTGGTGGAAAGGTCAAGAATTAAAGGGCATGGATTTGAGGTATCTGTCAGAAGAAACATTGACAACATGAGGAAAGACGGTTTCACGATGCAAGTGGTTAAGATCAAGAATGCACTGCCTGAGAGCACAGCAGTTGCAAATTCAACTTAAAAGTGCAAAGTGAATACTTGACAAAGACAGATGCAAAGGAAGATGATGCTGGCCAAGCCATAGTGAAGGTAATTGAGACCCCTGTTAGGCTAGACAGTTGGAAAGACAGCCTTTCTTTAATGACAGCTGGACTCAACGAGATGTATCCATTCAGGGAAATACAGATAGAAAGTGCAGAGACATTTGATGCAATTTTCCATATCACCTTAAATACAGGCGTTGTTCTTGAGAACTACAGAACTGCAAATGGTGCATCACTTTTGGGGAAAAAAGGGATGCAATAATAAACCCACTAGCTGTTGGCCTGTCAATCATAGCATTCAGCAAATCTAATTTGGAACAAAATTAGCATTCACTTAGGTTGCAGTGCAGTGTAATGGCATGGAAAATTACATTGTTCATCATTTGTTTTTTTTTTAGTTATTTGTATAATATATCTAATAAATGAACAATGTATCTTGCAATGAAATTCCTACTGGAAAATAAAATTTAGATTGAAATGAAATACGATTCATTAAGGAAAGTCATTTTGCATTTGTTTAAAGAATTGATTTTTTTTCAACAACTTGCTTGAGTGTTTTAACAAGGTAACACAAAAGGGGGATTAAGATAATGTGGTTGATATGGTTGACATTGACTTCCAAAAGGCATTAAAAGAAGTGAGACATAAGACATTTTTGAAAAAAAATGCATTCTCTCTTGGGGTGTGGGTGTTGCTGACTGGCCAACATTTATTGCGCATTCCCAGTTGCCATTGAAAAGGTGGATAGTGAGTTGTCTTCTTGACCTGCTGCAGTCCATGTGCTGTAGGCAGACTGATAATCCCTTTAGGGACGGAATTCCAGATTTTGACCCAGTGACGCTGAAGGAATGATGATATGTTTCCAAGTCAGGATGGTGAGTGAATTAGAGGGAAATTTGCAGGTGGTAGTGTTCCCAAGTATCTGCTACCCTTGTCATTCTAGATGGATTAGTCACGTGTTTGGAAAGTGCAGTTTAAGGATCTTTGGTGAATTTCTGCAATGCATCTTGTCAGTGGTACACACTGCTGCTACTGAGTGTCATTGGTGAAGGGAGTGGATGCTTATGGATATGGTGACAATAAAGTGGGCAATTGTGCCTGCCTCTACCAGTTCCCCTCTCAGTTTGCAACATACACTCGCCACCCTTTATATGTAAAAGTTGCCCCTCAGGTTCCTTTTAAATCTTTGTCCTCTCACCTTAAACCTAGGCCCTCTAGTTTTGGACTCCCCTACCCTGAGGAAAAGACCTTGGCTATTAACCTTATCCATTACGATCATGATTTTACAAGCCTGTATCAGGTCAGCTTCCTATGTTCCAGTTGATAAAGTCCCAGCCTATCCAGCCTCTCCTTCTAACTCAAATCTTCAAGGCTCAGTAACATGCTTGTAAATCTTTTTTGTGCTGTTCCCAGTTTAATAACATCTTTCCTTCAGCAGAGTGACCAAAATTGTATGCAGTACTCCACATGTGACATTACCAATGTCTTGCACAATGTAACATGGCATTCCAATTTCTACACTCAATGCTCTGATCAATGGAGGCAAGCATGCCAAATGCCTTCCCACCATCCTGTCAACCTGTGAAGCCACTTTTTAAAAAAATTATGTACCTGCATCCCTAAGTCTGTCTGTTCGACAACACTTCCCAGACTTCTGTCATTAACTGACAGTCCCACCGTGGTTTGTCTTACCAAAATGCAATACCTTGCATTTATCTGAATTAAACTCAATTTGCTATTCCTTGGCCCACTGGCCCAGTTAATCAAGATCCTGTTGTACTTTTAGCTAACATTCTTCACCGTCCACTATTTTGGTGTCATCCGCAAACTGACTAACCATGTCTCCAATATTCTCATTCCAATCGTTTATATAAATGACGAACAGCAGTGGACCCAGCGCCAATAGTTGCAGCACACCACTGGTCACAGGCCTCCAGTCTGAACAACAACCCTCTACCACCACCTTGTGTCTCCTACCTTCAAGCCAGTTTAAAAACAATCTTCTTTGGGGATTGAATGCATTTTGAACCCAATCCTGCTGTCACTCAGCGTCCATTGTACAGCAGGACATGCTGATGACAGCTGAGAAACGTAATCCCCTCTCATGTCATCTTCTCCATCACTACCTTCAAGGGTCTGAGCATACTTAAGAAATGTAGCTCACCATAAGATATACGAGCACCTGGGTACCTTAATATCAAGCTACATTGTACAGTTTTGAACTTAATCTTGTTTTCGTTTGAATGCATTTTGAGTAGTTTGTTCCCAGTGTCATTTTATAAGCCAGTTTTAGATACGTTAAAGGTGATGTGATTTGCAGAGAATAGGGCATAAAATATTTCAGACAGCAAGACATCTCTATGTCTGTATTAAACAAAACCACTGCATTGAGATATGAAGTTTTAGTGTGGAGATTTGAAAGAATAACAAGACTAGAGAGTTCAGAGGTCAGTAATTGAGATAGGGTGCAAATTTAGTTGTTATTTTAATCAGTGTATGTCAACTCCTCAGGAATGTGTTGCATAATTTTCTATTTAGTCTAATGCTCAGCCAGTTAGTTGCTGTGCTGTGCTGTGCTGGTAACATCATGACAGGTAAGGCATTTTGGGTTGACGTCATTATGGACTGTTGTCCTGCATTGCAAAGTCAAGAGGTTCAAATCGTTTATTATGATGATGACTTAATTAGCTATAATTGATTCTTTGTACTCTTATTGTGTAATCAAGTTTTTAGGGAAATTTGCAAGATTATATTTTTTGATGAGGTGAGAAACTTTGAATCTCTGACATCTGGTGTAGCATAATTAAAAATTCCCCTAGGCTTTTTACTCTGGTTTGCTAAATGGCATAGATCTATGCTATCCGTTATCTTTTCAGTCCCAGGAGCTACCGTATTTTACTTTTGCATTTCTATGGGGACTTTGCGTGAAATGTTCAGAGTATTTGAAGTGATATGTTACATTATAACATGTTTGGTGTAATCTCTGTTCAACTTATTCAACTACTCTGATCATATTTTCAATTTCATCTTATATTTTACGCGTGCAACTGATAAGGTATAATGAATACCACTTTCTGTGAAGATTAAAGGCAAATGCACCACTCCTACATTGAGGTGTTGCCCTTGAAGGGAATAGCAGGTCACAGACAATTCTAATATTGCAACAACTGAGATAAGGCCTCACTGCTGGCAACTGCAAACTTTATTAACCAGCACCCGTTGGACCTGCTGTGTGCCAATTGATCAACTATTCCGGTTGATCAAGAGGTCCACATAATCAATGTTAAAACAAACGTTAAGTATTTGAAACATAATATAGGGAATATACACAACGCTGTTATACTTTATTTACAGCATAGATCATTTAAATAATGATGCATATTTGCCTTAAACAAAACCTATTGGTCAAGAACCTTCTCACTTGCACCCTCAACTGACTACTCAGACATCAAGACCACAATAATGCAGTAAACTTCCAGTATTTGAGGTATATCATTTTTGTCAGTTTATTGAGCACGCCAGCTCATTATATGCCAGTTAACACAAAGTTTGCTGAATTTACAAAAGTATAGCACCAGAGATTAGAACATTCTGTGCTAAATAAGGATCAGTATTGTCAGCAATAGGTGTAACCTAAACATTGAAATGAGAGGTCATTCTTTGTTTTCCATACAAGTGAAAATGTTCATAATTTTCGTACATAAGTCATACAGAACGCTTGTAAAAGGACAGACAAGATCCAGAGCTTGAATTCAATCACTTTTATAGAATTTTTGGGCAGCATGGTGGCTCAGTGGTTGGCACTGCTGCCTCACAGAGCCAGGGACCCGGGTTGAATTCCAGCCTTGGGTGACTGCCTGTGTGGAGTTTGCATATTCTCCCTATGTCTGCGTGGATTTCCTCTCACAGTCCAAAGATGTGCAGGTTGGTGGATTGGCCAAGCTAAATTGCCCATATATTGTCCAGGGATGTGAAGGCGAGGTGAGTTAGCCATGGGAAATGCACAGCTGCCGGGATAGGTTTGAGAAGGTATGTCGGTGTGGACTTGTTCAGCTGAATGGCCTGTTTCCATACTGTAGTCATTCTCTGAACTCTCTGATACAGTACCAACCCATTGAACCTGTACTGTCCGAAACAAAACTTTCTAAAACACAGGCTGAACCTTAGCTGGCGTATGTGTCTGATCTGTCAAATCTGATCGTCATACTTTCAGAGGACCAAGATCTTAAGAGTCTGTGTGGCCAAGATTTAGTAGAATAGTATCAGGAATAATGCATTTTAACACAGCATGACTTAAAGCTCTCTTTAAAGTAGCACAACTTCAGACATGGTTTAATAGGTATGTTCAAAATAATGAAGGATTTTGATAGAGTGAATAAGGAGAAACTGTTTCCAATGGCAGAAGGGTCAATAACAGATTGAGGAAGACAGAAGACAGATTTAAGGGAAATTGGCACAAGAAAATGCAAAGGAAACATGAAGAAAGAAAAGCTTCTGTAGTTTGGGAGGAGTCAAAGCAGGTTCAATAGTAATCTTACAAAAAGATATTTGAATGTATATTTGCAAGTTGGTATTTTTCAGAGCTAAAGTGAAAGAGCAAGTGTCTGGGACTAATTGAATAGCTCTTTCAAAATTGCGCTCAATGCCTCCCTTTGTGCTGGATCATTTAGAATGTCCTGAGAGAAGAAGCTGTCTATAAAGCACGTTTGTATTTTTTTGTACTGCATGTGCTTTACAGTTGTACAGATTCATCACTCCTTGTGCTGAAGCAAACTCTGTGATTTCTGTTCAGCTGGTTTAGCGCTGACTTAGCTAAAGTTATTTCATTATAGTAATTTGATGGTATAGAATTTAAGAGTTGCTGAACAGTGTGCACTTTGTTAAAGCTTTTCATCATGGACTCATCAGGATAATTTACAAGAATACCAATTTAAGGAGAGGCCATCATGTATATGCAGAGTAGTGTGCTGATTGATTGGCAGATGTAACTTGCTTCTCACATTGTCATGGACAATGTACCACTTAATTGTTCATTGTTAACTTGCCAGGCTTTGATTAAATTTTAAACCTGTAGGTTACTCTGGTTAGGTTTTATGTTTATTCATTTGTGGGTGTCACTGGCTGGGCCAGCGTTTATTGCCTGTCCATAGTTGCCCTTGAGAAGGTGGTGGTGAGCTGTCTTCTTGAACTGCTGTAGTTTGTGTGCTGTAGGTTGACCAACAATACCATTAGGGAGGAAATTCCAGGATTTTGACCCAGCAACAGTGAATGAACAGCGACACTTTTCCAAGTCAGGATAATGAGTGGCTTGGAGGGGAACTTGCAGGTGGTGGTGTTCCCATATATCTGCTGCCCTTGAGTGGTCTATATGGAAGTGGTCGTGGGTTTCGAAGGTGCTGCCTAAGGAACTTTGGTGAATTTCTGCAGTGCATCTTGTAAATAGTACACACTGCTGCTACTGAGCGTTGGTGGTGAAGGGAGTGGATGTTTGTGGACGTGGAGCTAATAAAACAGACTGCTTTGTCCTGGATGATGTCAAGCTTCTTGAGTGTTGTTGGAGGGACATCCATCCAGGCAAGTGGGGAGTATTCCTTCACAGTCCTAACTTGTGTCTTATACATGTTGGACATGCTTTTAGGAGTCAGGAGGTAAGTTACTCGCCATGTCATTCATAGCCTCTGACCTGCTGTTCTAGCCACTGTGTTAATGTGGTGAGATCAGTTGAGTTTCTAGTCAATGGTAACTACAAGGATGTTGATAATGGAGGATTCAGTGATGGTAACACCATTGAATGTCAAGGGACGGTGGTTAGATTGTCTCTTACTGGAGATGGTTATTGCCTGGCATATATGTGGCATGAATGTCATTTGCCACTTGTCAGCTCCAGCCTGGATGTCGTCCAATGCAGTGTTGAGCATCACCCCACCTGTCTTCAACAGACTTCTCTTGTCCCAGACCTAGCCCCAGTGGTCTTCCTCCCACACTATTACTTAGGCTCAGGAGAGTAGGAACTTGTCTGGGAGAGCTACAGAATATTGCACTAATTGACAATCTTTCAGCACTAAGCAGTTGTCTGGAGGCTAGAATATAAAAAGTAACTAACTTTGTTGTAATTTTTAGCCGGCAAGTGGAACCACCCAAGAAAGAAGCTGCTCCAACAACTACTGTAAAAAGAGCAGATGAGTGGAAAGACCCCTGGCGCCGATCCAAATCCCCCAAAAAGAGACCAGTTTCAACAGCATCACCAGGCCGTGGGCGCAAACGACGAAGAACATCCGGGTCCTCTGTTTCAGTCTCTGGCTCATCAAGGTATGTTAGACCCTGAAATAGTTATCAATAAGAAGGATTTTAAAAATGGGAAGGTCTAAGTTCCATGACATTCCTGCTCTTCTCACCAGGAATACACCATTGCCTTAGCATAAAAGTCATTGACAAAAGGGTTGGAATCTTGGATTCTTCCTTTTAATGTCTTAAGGCCTTGTGATAGGAGAAGTGATATGGGCATGTGTGTTTGTAGCCTTGCATATCGTTTTCTATTTTTTATTGATTGGACGTTTCTTAATAATAGTGCAAAGGAAAGATAATGCTGTAGTCTACCCTGGGTCTAGATTGGGCAGCAGAATTTCAGCAGCTGTAAATACATCACTGAACTCAAATCAGGACCAATTGGCTGCCAGTGGAAGTTACAACCAAAGGTGCTATTCAGCAAGACCAGCCTGGAAGGCCTATGATTTCCTTTTGTCAACTGTAACTCACTAGATAGAACTTTTTTTTAAAATTCTGATCAGAGGGTTATTGTGTCCAAACTCTCACTCCGGAGACTCTATGATGAAATCCTGTGCAGACTTTTCAGCATTGGAGACTTGGTGTACCGTTGGTAGTTTTTCAGTTGATGCCATAAGTTGAGGATCCATCTGCCCCCTCAGGTGGATGTGAAAGATCCCACTGCTTTATTTTAAGGACAGGCAAGGTATCTCTGGTGTCCTGGCCAATATTTAATCCTTAATCAATATGTCCAGAACAGATATCCAGCTGTCATCGCACTGGGGAGCTTCTGTGCTTAAATTGCTGCATTTACTACATTGCAACAGAGACTGCACTTCAATCTTTCAGTACCCAGCAGTTGTATGGAGGCATTCACTGCGGCCATGAAGGGAGTATATAAATCCACTTCTCTAAATTGTTGATGTCGAGCCTCCATGAGGACCAAAATAAATATCCCTATTTCCCCCACACCCCAGAGCATATGACTGTACAAATGACTAGAGATTAAATTCCAGGAATTCTGGAACGAGCAAAATCAATGCAATTGAAATATGCTATTCTCGTCTTAAACCAGGAATGGGGAAAGGATGAAAAAATGCTAAAGCACTCTACTGGCATTGGATATATGATTTATAATTTTCCCTTTCCAGCTATTCCCATCCACCAACTGAACTAGTGATCCTGTACCCAGTATAAGTCTGCCACTTCTACTGTAGTCAAACTTCCTTTTATCGTGTGCACCTTCCTCAGTATGTAGCATAACTAAGGACCTGCAGAATTGGCTTGCTTTGAATAGCTATATGGTTTATTGGAAAAATAAAGCAAAGTTTACCATCTGATTAAAGTTCAGTGATTGGAAATTTACTGACGCCTGGCTCATTTTGCTTTTCCGTACGTAAGGTATTGCATCGTGTCACCATTTGCTGCTGGACATGCTGTGTCCCCTCTTCCTCATCTATTCTATATCTTCCCATTTCAAAACCTGTCTTGCTCCTTAACCTAGTTCTCAGCTCGCTGCATTCTCCTCGCACAAATAATTGCAGTTGCTTACAGTTTATCTGCAGGTGAAAATAAGTCTGCTGTTCGTATTTTCTGCTCATCTTAAGCCCCAACCAAAAATTTGTTCATTAGATAGAAGCTTTGAGAGCTTAGTGAAATGTGGTTTATGGTATTGAGCCTTACAAACCAGCAAGCAACAAATTATAGATAACAAGGTATAGAGCTGGATAAACACAGCAGGCCAAGCAGCATCAGAGGAGCAGGAAGGCTGACGGCTCGGGCCTAGACCCTTCTTCAGAAATTTCTCCATCTTTCTTCATCCCCATTTCTGAAGAAGGGTCTAGGCCCGAGCCGTCAGCCTTCCTGCTCCTCTGATGCTGCTTGGCCTGCTGTGTTCATCCAGCTCGACACCTGTTATCTCAGATTCTCCAGCATCTGCAGTTCCTACTATCTCAGCAACAAATTATATCCTGAACTGTATTTCTCATTACATTAGGGTCGATATAGTTGGGCTCTGATTCCCTGAGGAGATGTGAAAGTCTAGTGAATAAGAGGATTTGATCATCTTTGATTATAAAGATGTCTGACTAACCCACCTAACCTTAACAGAAGTTGGAGAGGTTGTATTTGGTCCTCTTTTAAGTAAAATGCTGATTTTCTGCTCGTCTTGCCAAAGTGCATAACGTCATTTTTTTCACACATTATATTCCATCTGCCAAGTTTTAACCCACTCACTTAACTATATCCTTCTTTAGACTCTATCATCCTCACCACTTGTCTCCCCGCATATTTTTGTGTCATCTGCAAACTTAACATTCACTTCCCTCATCCAAGTCCTTAATATATACTAATGATTGTGGCTCCCACACTGATTCCTGTGGTAATCCACTAGTAATAAATTGCCATTCTGAGAATACCTCCCTCATCCCAACTCTGTCTTCCACTAGTTAGCCAGCCCTCATCCATGATAATATACAACCCCAACACAATGGGAATTTTTTTTATTCATTTGTGGAATGTAGGCATCAGTGGCAGGGCTACCATTTATTACCCGTCCTTTGTTGCCCTTGAGAAGGTGATGGTGAGCTGCCTTGTTGAAGTGCTCAAGTCTATGTGCACCTATCTTATTAAGTCACCTTCTGAATGGTAACTTAATGAACACCTTTTAGACAAATGCAAACCTATTACACGAGATGGTTCCCCTTTATCTTGTTTGTTACCTCCTCAAAGCATTCTAATAAGTTTGTCAAGTGTGATTTCCCTTCATGAAGCCACACTAACTCTGCTTGATTTATATTATATATTGCAAAAAGCTGTGCTATTATGTCCTTTATAACAGATTTAAACGTTATCCTACTAACAGATGTTAAGGTAACTAGCCTATAGTTATCTATTTTTGTCCTCCTTTTTTAATAAGAAAAAATTGTCAGTTTTCCAATCCTCTGACTTTGCCAGAATTGAAGTATTCTCGGAAGATTACTATCAGTGTATCATCTCTATTGTTACTTTCTTTATAATACGAGGGTGCATCCCATCAAGTTCAGGGGTCTTATTGGCCTTTGGTTTTATTCACAAATGGGATGTGGGCATTGCTAGCTGGCCATCGTTTATTGCCTCACCCTAGTTGTCCTTGGTTTGATGACTGTGGTGATGATCTGCAGTCCATGTGCTGTAGATAGACCTACAATGCCCTTAGGAAGGGAATTGCAGGATTTTAACCCAGTGACAGTGAAGGGATGGTAATATATTTCCATGTCAGGAATGTGACTTGCTTTGAGGCGAACTTGCATATATCAGCCTTCCCAGATATCTGTGGGTTTGGAAGATGCTGCCCACCATCTTTGGTGAATTTCTGCATGCATCTTGTCGATAGTTGCAGCAGTGTATACTGAGTGTTGATGGTGAAGGGAGTGGATGTTAGTGGATGTGGTGCCAATCTTGTCTCTTACTGGAGATGAGTATTGCCTGGCATTTGTATGGTGTGAATGTTAATTGCCACTTGTGAGCCTAAGCCTGTCCAAGTCTTGTTGCATTTGAACATGAACTGCTTCAGTATTGGAGTTGCAAATGTTGCTGAAACATTGTAAAAGCATTGGCGAACAATCCAACTTCTAGCCTTGCGATAGAGGGAAGGCCACTGATGAAACAACTGAAGATGTTTGGGCCTAGGACACTACCCTGAGGAACTCCTGCAGTGATGTCCTGGAGCTGAGGTGACTGACCTCCAACAACGACAACCATCTCCCTATGTGCCAGGCATGACTCCAACCAGTGGAGTGATCGCCCATTGATTCCAGTTTTGCTTGAGCTTCTTGATGCCACACTTGGCTGAATGCTGCCTTGATGTTGAGAGCTACCACTCTCACCTCGCCTCTGGAATTCAGCTCTTTTGTCCGTGTTTGAATCAAGGCTGCAATGAGAGCAGGTTATTGTTAACAGTTGACACTTTCCGTCACTTCACTAATGATACTGATGATGGACTGATGGAATAGTAATTAGTCGGGTGGATTTGTTCTGGTTTTTGAGTACAGAACATACCTGGGCCGTTTTCTACGTTGTTGGATAGATATCAGTATTGCAGCAGTACTGGAACAACTTGGGTCGGGGAGTGGCAAGTTCTGGAGCAGCAGACTTGAGTACTGTTTCTGACATGTTGTCAGGACCTATTACCATTGCAGTATCCAGTGCTTCCAACTGTTTCTTGATATCACATGTGGTGAATCAAATTGACTGAAGGCTAGTTTCTGTGATGCTGGGTCCACTGGAGGAGGCCAAGATGACCATAAGACCAGAAGACATAGGAGTGGAAGTAAGGCCATTCGGCCCATCGAGTCCACTCCGCCAGTTAATCATGGCTGATGGGCATTTCAACTCCACTTACCCGCACTCTCCCCGTAGCCCTTGATTCCTTGCGAGATCAAGAATTTATCAATCTCTGCCTTGAAGACATTCAACATCCTGGCCTCCACTGCGCTCCGTGGCAATGAATTCCACAGGCCCACCTGTGGCTCATCCACTTGGCGTTTCTGGCTGAAGATTGTTGCAAATGCTTCAGCCTTATATTTTGCACTGATGTGTTGGGCTCATCCATTATTGATGATGGGGATATTTGTGGTGCCTTCTCTTCCAGTGTTTTTTAAATGTCCATCACCATTCACAAAGAATGTGGCAGGTCTGCAGAACTTTGATCTGATCCATTGGCTGTGAGATTGTTTATATCTGTCTTTCATTTGCTGCTTGTACTGTTTGGAACATAAGTAGTCCTGTTTGGTAGCTTCACCAGGTTGACACCTCGTTTTTAGGTGCTGCTCCTGGCATGGTGTCTTGCACTCTCCATTGAATCAGGGTTGATCCACTGATTTTAAGGTAATGATTGAATGGGGATTATGCTGTGCCATGAGATTACAGGTTGTGCTGGAGTACAATTCTACTGCTGTTGATAGCCCAACAGCACCTCATGGATGCTGAGTCTTGAGTTATTAAATCTGTTTGAAAACTATTCCGTTTAGCTAAGTTGTGATAGTGCCACAAAACACACTGGAAGGTATTCTCAGTATAAAGTTGGGACTTCATTTCCGCTGGGACTTCATTTCCAC
Source organism: Ginglymostoma cirratum (assembly GCA_024137785.1). Lineage (NCBI taxonomy): Eukaryota > Metazoa > Chordata > Chondrichthyes > Orectolobiformes > Ginglymostomatidae > Ginglymostoma > Ginglymostoma cirratum. The sequence goes on from JAHRHZ010000287.1 coordinate 440,654, forward strand.
AATGACTGGTGTACTATTACCAGTTCTGTCATAGACAGATGCATCTGCAGCCAGCAGATTGGTAAGGTGAGGTCATATATGCTTTTCTCACATGTTCATTCCCTCACTACCTGCTGCAGACCTAGTCTAGCAGCAGTGTCCTTTAGGATCTGACCAACTCAATCAGTAGTGCTGGAGATAATAGGTACTGCAGATGCTGGAGAATCTGAGATAACAAGGTGTGAAGCTGGACGAACACAGCAGGCCAAGCAGCATCATAGGAGCAGGAAAGCTTGCTATGATGCTGCTTGGCCTGCTGTGTTCATCCAGCTGCATACCTTGTTATCTCAATCAGTAGTGCTGCTGCCATAACACTGTTGGTGTTGGACGTTGAAACACCCCCACCCAGAATATGTTCCAGACCCTTGCCACATGCAGTGCTCCTTCAAAGTGTTGCCCAACATGGAGGAGTCCTGATTGATCATCTGAGAGAGGACTGTAAATGGTAATCAGCAGGAGGTTTCCTTGCCTAAGCCATGAGACTTCATGGGGTCTAGAGTCAATGTTAAGGACTCCCAGGGCGACACCCTCGCGACTGTATACTTCTGTAGGTCTGAGTGGGATGTTCTTCGGAGGGTCACTTTGGACTCGATGGGCTGAATGGCCTGCTTCTACACATAGGGATTCTTATGATTCTAAATTTTGACTGTATATAACTATATTGGGCTGTTGTGTGACTAGTCTGAGGCAGCTCTCCCAATTTTGCCTTAGCTCCCAGGTGATAGTAAGGAGGATTTTACAGGGTCAACAGGGCCATTTTTACCATTGCCGTTTCCACTTCTTTGGTCGATGTTAGTTGGTCTGTCCGGTTTCATTTCTTTGTTGAGACTTGCTGGGCCATTTTAAGGGAGACTTCCTGGGCCATTTTAAGGGGTAGTTCAGAGTCAACCATATTGCTGTGGGTCTGGTGTCACATTAGGCCAGGCAAGGTGACTGTGGCAGATTTCTTTCCATGAAAGTCATTAGTGAGCCAGATGGGTTTTTCCAAAAATCAACAATGGTTTCATGGTCATCAGTAGATTTGTAATTCCATATAATTCCGCCATCTGCTGTGGTGGGTTTGAACCTGGGTCCCAGAATATTAGCTAAGTTTCTGGATAGATAGTCCGGCATTAATACCTCTAGCCTACCGCCTCCCCCTATAGACCTGTTCATTTCCCCAGGCCTTGTCCCTTCACAATATTTATTTTGTTTATTTCCCACCCTATTTTAGCCCTCTGATAATTTTATATCTTTGGAATTCTATTTATGTCCTCTACCGTGAAGACTTATTCATCTCATGTCATTTCCTGTTTCTCTATTATTATGTCCCCAGCCTCATTCTCCAAGGGGCTGATGTTCTGTTTGGCTTCTCTCTTCCTCTTTATTTATTTAAAGAAGCTCTGACACTCAGTAATTATATTACTTGCTAGTTTACCCCCATAGTTTATTTTCTTCCTCTTTATTTTTGGATCATCTTTTGGCTTTTCAAACTTTCCCAAATTTACAATTTAACGCTAATTTTTGCCACATTTTATGTTTTTTGTTTGAATTTGATATTTGCTTCCTTGGCTAACAATGGTTGGATTATCGCCTTCTTAAATCTTCCTTCCTCAGTGGATTTCTCTTTGCTGTGACACATGAAATGTTTCTTAAACATCTGCCAACAGTTTCTCAACTGTCTTTGTTTCTAAACTCCTTTCCCTGTCCACTTAGCTAACTCTGCCCTCATCCCTTTGTAACTGACCTTGTTTCCATTTCATAGATTCATACAACGCAGAAAAGGCCCTTCGGCCCATCGAGTCTGCACTGACGTAACTACCACTAAAGATGCATTATTCCCAATTTCCTGCCCTTGTGCCATATCCCTGAATGCTATGATATCTCAAGTGCTCCCAAATATTTTTTAAAAACTGTAACGTTTCCAGCCTCCTCCACTACCTTCCCAGACAGTGCATTTCAGATTCCCACCACCCAGTGAATGAAAAAATTTTTTCCCAAATCCCCTCTGAATCTCCTGCCCGTTATCCTCTGCCCTCTTGGGGTAGACCCCTCAACCAAGAGGAACAGCTACTCCTGATCTACCCTGTCCATACCCCTCATAATCTTACATATCTCAATCATTTCCTCCCAACTCAGCCTTCGCTGCTCTAGAGAAAACCACTCAAGCCTATCTAGTTCTCCTTACAGCTCAATTTCTCCATCCCAGGCAACATCCTGGTGAAACTCCTCTGTACCCCCTCTAGCACTATCACATTTTTCCTTTAGTGAAGTGACCAAAACTACACACATTATTCCAGCTGTGGGCTAACCAATGCCCAACTCCAACATTACCTCCTTGCTCTTATATTCTATGCCATGGCTGATGAAAACAAGTGTCCCATATGCATTTTTAACTGTTCTATTCGTGTGCTCTGCCACCTTCAGGGATCTGTGAATAATTACCCCCAAGATCCTTCTGTTCTCTAAGCTACCCAATGTCCTGCCATTCATTAAATGCTTCCTCATTTTGTTTCTTCTTCCAAAGTGCATCACCTCACACTTAGCAGTGTTAAGTACCATCTGCCACTGGTCTGAACACCTGACCAACCCATCTATATCTTCTTTGCTATTAACCATTCTATCAACTTCGGTGTCGTCTGCAAATTTGCTTAACATTCCTCCCACATTTTTATGTATACAACAAGCAATGAGGGTTCCAATACTGATCCTTGTGGTACACCGCTGGACTCCGGCCTCCAGCCATTCAAACAGCCTTCCACCACTACCCTTTGTATCCTATTACTAAGCCAGTTTCTGATCCATCTCGACAAGTTTCCCTCAATTCCATGTGCCTTAACCTTCTCAATAGGTCTGCCATGTGGGATCTTGTCAAAAGCTTTGCTAAAATCTATATAAACTGCATCAGCTAAACTTCCCTCATCCACACACACTTGATCACATTTTCAAAAAAGTTCTAACAAATTTGTTAGGTATGATCTTCCTCTGACAAAACCACATTGACTGGCTCTAATTAACCGATACTTTTCCAAGTGGGTGTATAATTTTCTCCAATAGTATACCTGCCACTGATGTGAGACTCGCTGGTCTGTAATTTCCTGGTTCATCTCGCCCACACTTCTTAAAAAGTGAAACCACATTAGTCATCCTCCAGTCCTCTGGAACTCTGCTTTCTTAAATTCCCTCCTATACTTCCTGTACTTCCTGTATTCATCTACAGCCACAGCTGAATTGCCCCTTTTGGACTTAGTAAAGCCGCTGGCTTCTTCCGCATCCAGTCCAGAATTGTCCTAGGCAACCAGGCTTCTCTGAACTCAGGAAATAGGGATGTGGGAATGTTCGCCAATGATTACACAATGTTCAGCACCATTCGCAACTGTTCAGATACTGAAGCAGTCCGTGTTCAAATGCAACAAGATCTGAGCAATGTCCAGCCTTGGGCTGACAAGAGGCAAGTAACATTCACCCCACACAAATTCCAGGCTACGACGACCACCAATAAGAGCCAATCTAACCACCGCCCCTTGGTATTCAATGATGTTACCATTGCTAAATCCCTGACTATCAACATCCTGGGGGTTATCATTGACCAGAAGCTCAACTGAACTCTTCACGCATACACAGTGGCTACAAGAACAGGTCAGAGGCTAGGAGTACTGCGGTGATTAACTCATCTCCTGACTTCTCAAAGCCTTTCCACCGTCTACAAGGCCTAAGTCAGGAGTGTGATGGAATATTCTCCACTTGCCTGGATGAGTGCAGCCCCAATAATGCTCAAGAAGCTTAACACATCCAGGACAAAGCAGCCGGCATGATTGGCACCACATCCACAAGCATCCACTCCCTCCACCACTGATGCTCAGGAGCCCCAATGTGTACTCTATACAAGATACACTGTAGAAATTCACCAAAGATCCTCAGACAGCATCTTCCAAACCCATTACCACTTGCATCTAGAAGGACAAGGGTGGCAGATATATGGAAATAGTTCTACCTTCAAGTTCCCCTCCAAGCCACTCACTATCTTGAATTGGAAATATATTGCCATTCCTTCACTGTTGCTGGGTTAAAATGCTGGAATTACCTCCCTAACGGCATTGCAGGTCAACCCACAGCAGTTCAAGAAGGCAGCTCACCACCACCTCCTTAAAAGCAACTATGGGCGGGCAATAAATGCTGGCCGGTCAGCAACGCCCACGTCCCACAAACGAGAAAAAAGATTTCTACATTTCCCCCGACCTTGTTGTAGTCACTATCGCTAAAATGTTCTCCCACTGCCACGTTGAACACTTGTCTGGCTTCTTTCCCCAGAGCCAGGTCCAGCCCTGCACCTCCCTTGTTGGGCCTTTTACATATTGAGACAAAAACTCCCCTGGATATGTTCACAAAATTCAGCCCTTCTAAACCTTGAGCACTGTGCCTACCCTAAATTTATGTTGGGAAAGTTGAAATCCCTTAGTATAATTACCCGATTGTTACTCTTGCACATTTCTGTGAACTGTCGACATATTTGCTCCTCTATTTCCTGCTGACTCTTTGTGGACCTATTATACACTCCTGGTAAAGCGGTTGCCCCCTTAATATTTCTAGGTTCTATCCACAAAGCCTCATTTGAGGATCTTTCTAAGATATCATTCCTTCTTATTGCAGTAATTGACTCCTTAGCCATTAGTGCTACACCACCACCCTTTTTACACCCTCCTCTATCTCACCTAAAAATCTTATACCTCAGAGTGTTGAGTTGCCAGTCCAACCCTTTCCTCAACCATGTTTCTGTGATGGCAACAATATCACACTACCATGTGTCAATACATGCCATTAACTTATCTGCCTTACGAATTACACTTCTAGCGTTAAAGCAATGACCATCTGGCCTTTCCTTTAGCATAGTTGTTATCAACCCAACTTCTCACTCTGAAATGAATGCTAAATTCTATTACATTGCAGTCACTGTTCCTTGGGGAATCTTTGGATGAGATCATTTATTAAACCAGCCTCATTACACAGTACCATATCCAAAATAGCAAATGTCCCAAGTACATTCCGTGACTATTTTTTTGTTCCTCGTTGCTACTTCTGTCAGTTAATTTTCCCAGTTTACGTAGTGTACATTCCATAACTGTTTTGAATTTCCCATTATGGAAGGAGGAGATTTTGCTTTACTCTTTGTGTTGATGTGATTGGATACCTGCCATGTTGGTTGTCTCAGAAGGCACTTGAATCGTTGAACAGGCCTGAGAAACTTTAATAAGACCATAAGAAAATAAGAACAGGAAAAGGCTATTAAGCCCATAGTAACTGCTCCACCATTTGATAAATTCTTGGTTGATCTGATTGTGGAATTAATCCCACTTCCTTACTCCCCACCCCCAGAATCCTTAACTCTCTTGCAGAGCACGAATTTGTCTCACTCAGCATTGAATATGTTCAGTGACCCAGCCTCTACAATAAATCTTTGGAAGAACATTCCAAAGACTAATGACTCAGTGGGAGAAGCAATTCCTCCTTTTCTCCATCTCAAATATGAAACCCTTTATTTTTAAACTGAGCCCCCCTTAATTTAAAATTCCATGATGAGTGGAAACATTCTCCCAGCAACTACATTTTCAGGCCCCCTCAGAATTTTTCTTTTAATTCATTCACGGGATATGGATGTTGTTAACTAGGCCTGTGTTTACTGCCCATTTCTAATTGTCCTCAAGAAGGTGGTGGTGAGTTGCTTCCTTGAACCATTGCAATTGTTGGGGTGTCAATACAACCACTATATTTGTCTGGAGGGCTGTTCCAGGATTCTGAACCAGTGACAGTCACGGAATAGTGATTTATTTCCAAGTCACGATGGTGAGTGACTTGGAGGGAAAGTTACTGTTCCCATGTATCTGATGCCCTTGTCATTCTTGGTAGTTGAGATCACAGGTTTGGAAGGTGCTATTGAAGGAACCTCGGTGAGTTAATGCAGTGCACCTTGTAATTGACAGCCACCTGTGTCACTCTGTGTCAGTGGTCAAGAAGTAGATGTTGAAGGTGATGGATGAGGTGCCAGTCAAGCAGGCTGCTTTGCCCTGGATACTTTACTGTTCCTCCACTAAAATGGTTACCCTCACATTATGCTCCATATATATGACTCTGTAGATTTTCTATATCCTGTTCACAACTTGCTTTCCTACTACCTGTGTATCAGCAAATTTACCCATTATATAGTCTGTCCATTCATTGACAAGGCCCCAGCACTGATCCCTTTGGCAGTCCACTTGTTACAGATTACCAGCCTATAAACAACTCATTTATTCATTCTCCCTGTTTCCTGTTGGTCAATCCTGTATTCATGCTTGAATATTATCTCTTCCAACACCATGAGCCTTTCTTTTGTATGGTAATTTTTTATGTGGCACCTTACAGAATTTTGGAAATTGAGTTAGCTTGCATGTATTAGTTCCCCTTTATCTATCCCTTTTGTTAGATCCCCAAAGAACTAGATTAAAGTAGTTAAATAAGAATTTCCTTTCATGAAATTATGTTGATTCTCACTGATTATATTTTGATTTTCTAAATGCCCTGTGATTACTTTCTTCGTAATGAGTTCTAAATTTTTCCCAATGACAGATGTTTGACTAATAGACCTATTGTTTTCTACTTTCTCTCTGCCCCTTTCCTGAATAAGGTATTACAATTGCATTGTTCCAATCTGCTGGGACCTCTCCAGAATCTAGGGATTTTTTTTGTTAAACTTTGTGGTTATCGGGCTATCTATGATGTTTTGAAGTCAACAGTGCTTTTTTTAATATATCTTTTTCAGGTCGTCTTCTCGTTCTTCTTCCTATTCAGGATCTGGATCATCCAGGTCACGTTCAAGGTCGCACTCAAGATCATCCTCTTACACCTCCTATTCCAGCCATTCCTCCAGACACAGCTCTTATTCTGGAAGCAGATCAAGGTGGGATTCAGAGTCCCATTTTATCAGCATGAATCAGCATAAATACAAATGCATCTGCTCTGTTCAGATTTTATTTTGTAGTCAGTTCAACAGATTAACTCTTGCATTCTTCCCAGCCCCACTAGTAGAGTGTAAAATATCCTGAATTTGTTTTTGAGAGAACTGAACGTATTTTCCAAACAATTGGTCATTGATAATGGGCATTAGCAGTGTCTAACATCTGCCTTGATGCGGAGATGCCAGTGTTGGATTGGGTGGGACAAGGTCAAAAATCACACAACACCAGGTTACAGTCCAATAGGTTTATTTGAAAACACTAGCTTTCACATCTCTGCTCCATCCTCAGGTGCAGTGTGGAAGAGGAGGTATGCCAACACCGAATTTATAAGCAGAAAGGTAACAACCCTAAAAATGGCTTGCTGACCACCTCCTGTTGAATCTTTGTTCACCTGAGACACAGGTTTCTATTGATTAAAATGCAAATCCCAGAATTTCTTTCAAATTATTGCCCTGGGATAATTAAAGCTTTTAAAAGTGTATACAAGAGGTGACATCTAAGGTCAGACATGCATTTTAGGTGTGAGACTTTGTTTAGAATCTGCGTTTTAACGTGGAGTCAGGCTGGTATTATTTTTTCCAAACAAAATAGAATGTATCTAAATCCCATACGTGTCTGTGTGTGGTGTGTGTGCGCGCGCACACAAGAGAGAAAGTGAATGTGTGCTTGTATGAGAAACAGAGAATGGGTGTGGGGGGGGGGGGGGATGGTGTGTGTGTGTGTGTGTGTGTGTGCGTGTGTGTGGGAGAGTGTGAGTGTATGTGTGCGTGTGTATGAGAGTATATAGTATGGGAGGGTCACCTGTAATGCAGCATGAACCCAAGATCACGTTTGAGGCCATCCTCATGCTTATGGAACTTGGTATCAGCCTCTGCTCAGTAATTTGCATTGCCGTGTATCTCAATGTCCACTTTGGACGATGCTTACCCGAAGATTGGAGGCAGAACGCCCTTGACTGCTGAAGTGTTCCCCCACAGGGAGGGAACATCCCTTTCTGGCGATTGTTGCGTGGTGTCCATCCATCCATTGCCATAGCATCTGCATGGTTTCGCCATTATACCATGCCCCAGGGCATCCTTGCCTACAGTGTATGAGGTAGACATTTGCATTTCAATCAATACAAACCTGCGTCTCCTTTCTAACTGATTAAAGATTCAACAGGAGGCAGCCAACATGCTATTTTTAGGGTTGTTGCCTTTCTACTTATAAATTCTGTGTCAGTATACCTCCTGTTCCACACCACTCTTGAGGAAGAAGCCAAGCTCCGAAAGCTAATGTTTTGAAATAAATCTGTTGGACTGTAACCTTGTGTCGTGTGATTTTTGATCTTCTACCTTAGGTGAGTGACTCTTTTAGGGGTGAAGTCAGCAGTCTTGTGTCAGCACTCTGCACACACCTGATAGATTCATCTCCCAGTGTCCACAAGTGAGCCTGACCTACTAGTATTGACCAAGAATTTTACTGCAGCCTAGAGTTAGTTTAAAGAGGCAGTTGGATGCGATTATTTGGAAGTCCAATTTAGATTATAACATTATTGCTATTATATTATTTTCCATTCAGAGGGACTTGCAATCAAATCATTCAATGTGTGGAGGGAGAACTTGCGGTTCCACTCCAATTTCCTCATCTATTTTCAGATAAAGGCAAAAATGGCAATTTGAAATATCTATTGTTGAGAATAGCAGCCTATGAGGAAGTGTTCAGTTCCACTTTATCCCAAAATAAATTTTTAATGCTGCATGTAATTAGGTAATGCGTTCTCTTAATGGAGCAAATTACTCTTCTTTTGATTTGAGAACTGTTGTGAAGCCAGGGGACTCCAATTGTTCAGGTAGTAACGATTTTAAGGGCATTCCTGAAACGTGTACAAGAGCACCATGCTTGACAAGGAAGAAAACTACTTACGCTGGAGAATGAAATAGAACAAATGCAGTGGAGAGTTTTGGAAAGTAATGATGAAATCAGAATAGTTATGGAAAAGAATAAGGGTAATCAGCTATTAAAAAATTTACCTAAAGGAGAGCTAATGATAGGATCTGAAAAATGACTCTGCCCAGGTAGACAAATATTGCATCTTTTTGCATTTATCCTCCCCAGAAAACTGAATGCTGCCAATTTAGCGATGAAAGAGGAGACAACAGTGATTTTGAATATGATGTAAATGAAGAATAGGCAAGTGGAGTGCATTGCATAGGTGCAGCAGTAAGCTAATATGACCATAATGAAGATCATAGGTAAAATTTATAGAACCAAAAGGCCCCTTGACCATTCTCTTCAGTACAGTCAGGGTGATCATCAGTCTTAAGACCACTTTCCTGTGTGCTCCAAATTCTTGATTTCCTGAGGAACCAAAAGTTTGTCTTTGTTTTATCCTTAAATATGTTCACATTAAATATTGCGGAAGAAAGGACAATTTGTCAAAGCTTTTTGTTCTGCAGTAATGCGGACAATTTGCAGGAGTACCAATTTGAGGTAAAGTGACATTTATACTTTGCGAGAGGATAGTGGTTGACTTTGGTTGGCAATTAGATTCTGACTGACAGAGCATTGCTTAGAGAATGCAACAATTAATGGGGATTGAATTAACTGCCCGCTTTGCATAAATTTTCAACCAGATAGGTTGTTTGGTGTTCGGTTGAATCAGGCAGAATGTGTGTTCTTTCCATCTGTAAAGATCAGGGCCCTGTGTATAAATATATGTGTCTTCCAGTACATGCAAGCACACCATGCTGCTAACCAGTCTAACAGTCCTAAATTGGTTCCCATTGTGAATCTTTGTGTATGCAGGATTGTCCAGCAAATCTTGTCTAATTGCAAAATCTAATGTTGGACACTTCCCTGCAAGTTTTCCAAGTGTAGTGACCTTTGATGAAGTGACCAGGAAGGTTCATTAGGGCAGGGTGGTAGACATAATCCATATGGATTTCAGTAAGGCCTTTGATAAGATTCCACATGGTAGGCTGCTCTAGCAGGTTAGATTGCATGGAATCCAGGGAGAACTGGCAAATTGGATATACAGTTGACTTGATGGTAGGAAGTAGAGGGTATTGTAGAAGGATACTTGTTGGACTGGAGGCCTGTGACTAGTGGTGTGCCTCAGGGCTGGGTTGCTTGGCCCATTGTTGTTTGTTATCTATATCAATGATTTGGATGTGAATGTATATTAGCAAGTTTGCAGATGACACTGAAATAGGCAGGATCTTGGACAGTGAGAAAGGTTATCGGAAATTGTAGCAGGATCTTGGTCAGCTGGGGAAGTGGGCTGAGAAATGGCAAATGGAGTTTAATATAGATAAATGTGAGGTGTTGCATTTTGGAAAGTCAGATCAAGGTAGCAGTTTCATGGTGAATGGTAGGGCCTTAAGGAGTGTCGTGGTACAGAGGGATCTTGGAATTTGGGTGCACGGTTCTATGAAAGTAGAGTCACAGATAGACAGGGCAGTGAAGAAGGTTTTTACCACACTGGCCTTCATCAATCAGGGCATTGAGTATAGAAGTTGGGAAGTCATGTTGCAGTTGTACAGGACATTGGTACGGTCGCACTTGGAGTATTCTGTTCAGTTTTGGTCACCTTGCTATACGAAGGATGTTATCAAACTGGAAAGAGTGCAGAAGAAATTTACAATGGTGTTGCCAAGACTTAAGAGACTGAATTATAGGGAGAGGTTGGACAAGCTAGGACTTGTTTCTTTAGAGCATAGGAGACTGAGGAGGGATCTTATAGAAGTTTAAGGAAAGAGGGGAAGGAATACATGGGAACCTGAGGGGCAACTTTTTTTTACATAGGGTGGTACGCATATGGAATGAGCTGCCAGTGGAAGTGGTTGAGGCGGGTACATTAACAACATTTAAAAGGCATTTGGATAAATACATGTATAGGAAAGGTTTAGAAGGGCATGAGCCAAGTGCAGGGAAATGGGGTTAGCGTGGATGGATGTTTTGTTCAGCATGGACCAGTTTAGGCCAACGGGCCTGTCTCTGTGCTGTAGGACCCAATGACTCTATGTAGGCTGGTTGAGAATGGCTAGTACCTTGCTTGTTATGAGCAGCCGAAGGAATATTCTGTTTGCAATCTGCCAGTCTTTGAGTCATATTGCCTGTGTGCCTGACATCATACCAGCACTGGAATTCATACATCATCCTACTCATTTGTATGATAGGCACAATGTCTCTTTGACTTGACAGCTTCACCCTGTTAATAGCAAATGTCATCTGTGTTGCTACTACATAACTAACTTCAGCTATTGCTCAAGATTTTGACATATCTTACCTTCATAATCTGAGGAAGACTGAGCATTTTTCAGGGCCAAGAGTAACCATCTGCACCTGTCATGAGTTTGTACGATATACACTGAAAAATGTTCCGATTAAAGTAGCCATTTTCTTGCAGGACAGCTTTAATGGACTTAGTTTTAACATCACGTTTGCAAGGTGAGCAAATGGCTTGGCCCCTATTAACAAGATTGTTTAAAGCCAGTATTATAGACCATGGCAATGTAGAAAACTCAATGTATACACTGAGCAGTGAAGGTATTTTTGCAGTGTATAGCATTAGAGAATCCCCGGCTGATTTCTCTACATGGATAGGTTAAAAACTGTGGAGAAACTACTTCTTTCAGACGATTGTGAATCTGGAACTGCCCCAGAGGCAGCAGAGGCAGAATCAATCAACAGATTCATGAAAGAAATACATATGTTTCTGATAAAAAGCAGGATAAAGGGCTGTCGGAAGCAGGCAGGAAAGTAGAGTTGAAGCCAGGATAAGATTAGCCATAGATAATAGGAACTGCAGATGCTGGAGAATCCGAGATAACAAGGTGTA
>JAHRHZ010000287.1:452885-482403 GCA_024137785.1 Ginglymostoma cirratum
TACACCTTGTTATCTAAGATTAGCCATAGTCATGTTAAAAAGTGGACCAAGTTTGAAAGACTGCATTTCCTACTCTCGCTCTTAATTCCTATTTTCAGAGAACAGTGAAAAAAAAAAACAGATTTTGAATCAATTGATTGTTAGAATAGGCTGTTTAGGGTTCTTCTGAATGTACCAACCTGAATGTACCAAATTGCCTTCCCCTCCATATCAGTCTTGAAGAAAAAAATTACTTGATCCTCTGCATAATGAAAAGCAAAATTCCTACTAGCTGTTTAATAGCGAGGCATCATGGCATATAACTGTTATCTTTAGGTGTAGCTTAACTACACAACATGCAAGAAATCTTGTGGATGAAGGGAGGAAATGCCACCAATGTGATTGCATGACATAAACATATTTTGTCTGCATCAGTGACTGAACTGGTTTAGGCAGGCAGTTTTGAAAGTTGGCAAAGATGTTTGTGACTCCTAGGCACAGCTGAGAAAGAATCCTAGTTCATTGACCTGTTACATTTAATTGAGACACCATCTTGGGTTGTTGTTACCTGTAGCAATTTTTGTCAGTTCAGCAAAAAAGGCTTGGTTTCTCAAGTTTTGATTGGATGGAGGTGACCATCATGAAATTTATTGCATTAGGAACTAGAAAAACCACCATGAATAGCTAGACCTGCAATGCATAATAAATAGCTGTTTCTCTTTACAGAAACAAAATTAATTTGTCAGATTATTTTAAGAAAGATAACTTCTTATTCAATAACCTTAATAACTGCTCCTATGTGCTGTATTCATACTGTGGTCCATTTCAGGTGTGCACATTTTTTTTGCATTTTAGTTTAAAAAAGAAGTATTTCTGTTCATTTTGAAATCATTAATTGAGATAAGGAGTTAAATGCGCCTGTGAAATCAGGTCTGATGATGGAGTCCTAAAGCCACGTCAATTATTCATTGCCCTCTTTAATGAAATATTTTGTGTAGAATTCAAACAAAATTGTAGGGGGAGGGGTTTATAGAAAACTGCATCCAAGGATGAAAGGGCTGTCGTACTAGGAGCGATTGAATAACTCACTCAACGTTATGATTTCCTCAGGTCCAGGTCATTCTCATCCTCACCCTCCCCAACTCCATCACCATCCCGGGCAAAAGATGCTGCCGTTACAAAGACCAAAGGGGGAGCACCTAGTGTTGGTGGAGGTGGAGATGCCCCTGCTGCCACAGGAAAAAGGTAAACAGGTTATCGTATTTTCTTAGTACAACATTGTTCATATTTCCAGAGACCTATTATAAATTTCACGAATCTTAAAATTTCATGTAGTTGTTTTATTCAATAAAAGTATTTTCATTGCTGTACCAAGGATACCATAGATATAAAACTTAACTTGAGCGATCCTTTAATTCTCACTCCTTTCACACTTTTAATAACACAGATAGTGATGTTTCCCCTGTAAAACCAAATAAGTCCATTTCCCTTTATATCCCATGAAAATATGCATAAATATGTTTTACCCTAGAAAGCGCTGATAGCAATGAGCTTTAAAGCATAAATCTGAACTGATTTAGTGTACTGCCTCTGATTGGGAACCATGATTTGGAGGTGCCAGTGTTGGATTGGGGTGAACAAAGTCAGAAGTCTTTCAACACCATGTTATAGTCCAGCAGGTTTATTTGAAATTGCAAGCTTTTGTAGCACTGTTCCTTTGTCAGGTGAAGTGGAAGGAAGTGCACAGGCACAGAATTTATAGGCAGCGAGATGATTACAAGATATTATCTAAGTAACTAAGAGTGTCAAAAGATAGTACAAATGGTGTGAGTGGAGTGTCGACAGGCTGAATAACAAGTCTTTTCAGGTCATCAAAAAGTGTCACATGTGAGTAAAGTGTCAGCAGCTGAATAACAAGTGAAGGGATGACCTATGATCCGATTGATTGAGGCAGAGATAATTACAAAATATCAAAAATGAGATGGTGCTAGAGACAAGCCAAATGGCTGAAATGATAGATATGAGTCGCGTGCTGAGGGTCTAACCAAAGTAACAGATAATCCAAAATTGTGCAAACTAATTAAGGTAGGGAGATCATAACAAGTTATCAAGGTGATGGTGTTAAAACAGGACAGTAAAGAAGATTTTACAGATACAGAACAGTATGGTGGGGCTACATGTAACGCAACATGATCCCAAGATCACAGTTGAGGCCATCTTCATGGGTATGGAACTTGACTATCAGTTTCTGCTAGGCGATTCTGTGTTGTTGTGTATCTTGACTGCCCCCTTGGAGGACGCTTACCTGAAGGTCGGAGGTCAAATGCCCTTGACTGCTGAAGCGTTCCGTGACTGAGAGGGAACACTCCTGCCTGGCAATAGTTGTGTGGTGTCCATTCATCCATTGTCATAGCGCCTGCATAGTCTCCCTGATATACCAAGCTTCGGGGCATTCTTGCCTGCAGCATACAAGGTAGACAACATTGACCAAGTCACATGAGTATCTACCGTGTACATGGGTGTGTTCCCATGTGTGATGGTAGTGTCTGTGTCAATAGTCTGGCATGTCTCGCAGAGGTTGCCATGGCACGGTTGTGTGGTGTTGTGGTCACTGTTCTCCTGAAGGCTTCGTAGTTTGCTGTGGGCGGTGGCCTGTTTGAGGTTTGGCAGTTCTTCGATGGTGAGAAATTGAAGTGTGCATGTGACCCTGGCGAGATATTCGTCGTCATCAATGACATGTTGAAAGCTGCAAACAACATGGCGTAGTTTCTCCTCTCTGGGGAGGTACTGGATGACAAAGGGTACTCTATCAGTCACATCTGTGTCTTCTGAGGAGGTTGTTGCAGTTTTTTGCTGTGGCACATTGGAACTGGCGATCGATGAGTTGAGCATTGTATCCCATGCTTATAAGGACGTCTTTCAGCATCTATAGGTGTTCATCGTGTTCCTCCTAATTTGAGCAGAACCTGTGTATGCCAAGCCCTGCACATGTTTGGGGTGGAAGCCAAAGAAGTGAAGTACTGTGAGGTTATCCATGGGCTTGCAGTATAATGAAGTACTGAGGTGTGCAACCTTGATGGAGATGCGTGTGTTCAAGAATGAGATGGATTCTGAAGAGTATCCGTGGTAAGTCTGATGATGGGATGAAACTTGGTGATATCGTCGTATTGTCATTTCAGTGATTCCTCGCCATGAGTCCAAAAGAAGAAAATATCATTGATGTATCTGGTGTACAGTGTTGGTTGGAGATCCTGTGCAGCAAAGAAGACTTGCTTGAACTAGTGCATGAAAATGTTGGTGTATTGGGGTGCAAATTTGATTCCCATGGCTGTTCCGTGTTGATGAAGGACTGGTTGTCGAAGGTGAAGATGTTGTTGTCAAGGATGAAGCGGATGAGTTGTAGGATGGCATTTGGAAATTGGCAATTGTTGGTGTTGAGTACTGAGATTCTTGCAACCATGCCATCATCATGCGGGATGCTAGTGTAGACTGCCGAAACGTCCATTGTGACGAGGAATGTTCCTGGTTTAACTGGCCCATGGGTACTGAGTTTCTGTCAGAAGTCTGTAGTGTCACGACAGAAGCTGGGGGTTCCTTGTACAGTGGGTTTCAAGATGCTCTCGACATAGTCAGGGAGGTTCTCACACAGTGTCCCGTTGCCTGATACAATGGGATGTCTGGGTATGTTGGCTTCGTGCATCTTCGGAAAGTAGTAGAAGTCTCGTATGTGAGAAGTACACAGGATGAAAGTGCATAGGATGCTCTTAAGGCTGGATCAAAGGTCTTGATCAGTCTTTTGAGTTGACTGTGTTCTTTCGTCCGATCGGCAGGTAGTTGTCTGTAATGTTCCTAGTTGTTCAGTTGTCAGTATGCTTCTTTGCAGTAGTCCATTTTGTTCTGTATGACAGTGGCTCCTCCTTCGTCTGCTGGTTTGATAACAATATTGCAGTTGGTCTTCAGAGCACGGATGGCATTGCTTTGTGCTTGGATGATATTCCGCAAACTTGTGAGTGCAGCTGATGAATCTGGCATTGATGGGGAGGTGAAGACCTAGAGATATTATCGCTGGACTGTTAATCCAGAGAACCAGATAACATTCTGAGGACCCGGGTTGGAATCCCACCACGGCAGATGGTGGAATTTGAATTCAATAAATATCTGGAATTAAGGATCTAATGATGACCGTGAATCCATTGTCGATTGTTGGGAAAACCCATCTGGTTCACTAATGTCCTTTAGGGAAGGAAACTGCCATCCTTACCTGGTCAGGCCTGCATGTGACTCCAGACCCACAGCAACGTGGTTGATTCTGAACCGCCCTCTGGACAATTAGGGACAGGCAATAAATGCCACCTAGCCAGCGATGCCCTCATCCTATGAATGAATAAAGAAAAAAAGAATGCATCTCCTGACAGCTTGAGCATATACATCAAGCCTAGGGCAGCAGTCTTCCGGAGGGTCCAAATCGGCTCTTTCTTCTTTGGTTGCTGCACAGCAGAGCTCTCTGTCGACTGTTCAGGTTTGTTGGTTGTCTCATTGGGCTCACTGCTGACATCTTGGGGTTTGAGGAAGAATTCCCAGAACTTCATTCACCTGATGAATTCCTCTCTTTCTGCCACGAGACCAGGGTGTCCATTTTGGTAGCGGGGCAGAAATTGAGCTCTCGGCTGAAAACTTTGATTTTGTCCGGTTGAAGGGTGTGCTCAGACAGGTTGACGACAGACTTTGCTGTGGTGGTACCAGTTTCAACCGTGGTGCTGGGGGAAGCCTGGTTATTGCCGATGGTTATGCCAGATTTCTCAAGTTTCCTGTTCTTGGTGTGCATGTAGGTGACGTAGTTCCGTTGCCACTGCTCGACAGTGTCTCATAGCCGGTCCACTGTGTCCTGAACGCAAGCTGAGAATATGGACTCTATCTTGATTTCAAGATTGCAGCATCTGCCTTAAAGTTATGTAAGAGCCGATTGAGGAGTGTGTGAGAGACGCGACAGCAGAGTCTGTGAGCTTAGTCTGTGTGGTAGGTTGACTTTGAATGGGTTTGTGATTTCTGTAGCCCTTTTGGGATCTTCTCTGCTTTCTTGCATCTCTGCAGAAACTTAATATCTGTATCGATATGCATGATCTTCTTGGAGATCTTCTCCACTTTGAGCTTGTGGTGTTGATGGTAGCCATGATGTGGAGGTTCAAAGTGGAGACGATATACAAGAAGATTGCACGTATCAACACAGACATCAAGTTTCTACAGAGATGTTTGTGGATGTGGTGCCAATCAAGTAGGCGCCTTTATCCTGGATGATGTCAGCCTTCTTGAGTTTTGTTGGAGCTGCACCCATCCAGGCAAATGGAGAGTATTCCATCACACTCCTGACTTATGCCTTGTAGATAGTGGACAGGCTTTGGGGAGCCAGGAGTTTGACTTGCTTGCTGCAGGGTTGCTCGCCCCTGACCTGTTGTTGTAGCCACTCGGTTTATATGGCGATTCCATTGCATTTCTGGTCGGTGGTAACCCCAAGATGCTAATAGTGAGGGATTTAGTGATGGTAATGTCATTGTTATGTCAAGAAGTGACGGTTAGATTGTCTCTTATGCCCCTGGTCATTGCTTGGCATTCGTGTGACGTGAATGTTGCTTGCCAGTTTTCAGCCCACGCCTGGATACTGTCTAGGTCTTGCTGCTGTGGAACATGGACTGCTTCAGTATCTGAGGAGTCATGAATTGTGTTGAACATTGTGCAATTCATTCATTCATTCAGGGGGTGTAGGTATCACTAGCGAGGGCAGCATTTATTGCCCATCCCTAATTGCCCAGAGGGCAGCTAAGCATCAACCACATTGTTTTGGATCTGGAGTCACATTTAGGCCAGAGATAGTAGGAGCTGCAGATGCTGGAGAATCTGAGATAACAAGGTGTAGAGCTGGATGAACACAGCAGGCCAAGCAGCATCAGAGGAGCAGGAAGGCTGACGTTTCGGGCTTAGACCCTCCTTCAGAAATGGGGGAGGGGGAGGGGTTCTGAAATAAGTAGGGAGAGAGGGGGAGGTGGATAGAAGATAGATAGTGGAGAAGATAGGTAGAGAGGAGACTGACAGGGTTCCCTGGACTGATCTATCTCCTCCCTACCTCCCCACTTACACTCACCTTTACTGGCTCCATCCCCACTTCTTTGATCTGTCTGCCTCCTCTCCACCTATCTTCTCCACTATCCATCTTCTATCCGCCTCCCCCTCTCTCCCTACTTATTTCAGAACCCCCTTCCCCTCCCCCATTTCTGAAGAAGGGTCTAGGCCGGAAATGTCAGCCTTCCTGCTCCTCTGATGCTGCTTGGCCTGCTGTGTTCATCCAGCTCTACACCTTGTTATCTCACATATAGGCCAGACCAGGTAAGGACGGCAGTTTCCTTCCCTAAAGGACATTAGTGAACCAGGTGGGTTTTTCTGACAATCAACAATGGATTCATGGTCATCATCGACAAACATCCCCATTTCTGACCTTATGATGGAGGGGGAAGGTCATTGATGAAGCAACAGAAGATAGTTAAGCCTTGGACTGTACTCTGAAGATGTCCTGGAGCTGAGGTGACTGACCTCCAATAACTACAAATCTGTGTGCCGGGTATGACTGCGCCCAGCAGAGATCTTTCCCCTGATTAGCCATGTGTATTATAGATTGTATTACTACTCAAATGCTGTCGTAAAGTTTGTTATTGTTTGTTCAAAGCCGTGGAAACTTGTGGCTCAATTCTTAAAATCCTCTTGACCAATTGATAAGTTGACAAAAAAAGGTAAAAACTGAAAGAACTGCGGATGCTGTAAATCAGAAACCAAAACACAAGTTGCTGGAAAAGCTCAGCAGTTCTGGCAGCATCTGTGGAGGGAAATCAGAGTTAATATTTCGGGTCAAGTAACCTTTCCTCAGAACTGACAGTATTTAAGGAAATAGGAAAGTTTTGCACAATCTGGCCCTGGATCATAACGTAATTTTTGTGTTCTTGTGGAATTTAAAATACACAAGTGGATAAGATTACTAGGACTTCCGGAGGTTAAGCTGGTTAAGATTTTCAATGAATTATGCTACTGTTACTGAATCCAAAAATAGCTTTGTCAGTTGCTACGACCTGAGGGATTTGCAAAAATTAACCAGCTAATAGCATTAGCAGAGAAGTTGGAGTTAGATCTAAAAGCAAGAACTAAGAACACAAATATGGTTGAGGTTAGAACACAGCATCTGGGATTGGAAGAGGAAGAGTCTAACCCAGCTAGAAGACAGTTTAAGTTGGCTAGAATTCAATTGCAGGTGAAGCAGCATAAAATAGGAAAGGAAAAGAAATGAGAAAATTAAGTCATGATGTTCATTTAGTAAGCCGGTGCAGACATGATGTGCTGAATAACATCCTGCGCCGTAACACTTCTGATTTTTTTAAAAAACGTGAACTTGAAGGGGAAGAGTGAAATTTTGAATTTGACGTTGGCAATGGAGGAAAGACTTGAGAAAGCTTCAAAGAGAGAGAAAATCAGAAAGCATGAACTGTCTTGAGGAACGTGGTGTATTTTATTCAAGGCAGTGCTTCCCAAATATTTGCCAGCTTTGAGCCTCATTCTAGGCTCACCTTCCATGAGATCTCAGGAGGATTGGTTTGGGGAACCTGGGGAAGTCAAGGTAGAAAGAGACATGAAAGCACAGATGTGTGAGGTTCCCTTGGGTGCAGATGCCTGTTGGAGCATGAGCACAGCTGTTATAAAATCTGAAAGAACTGCAGATGCTAAATGGAGGAAGGCTCACTTGACCCGAAACATTAACTCTGATTTCTCTCCACAGATGCTGCCAGACCTAATGACCTTTCCGAGCAATTTCTGGTTTTGACAGCTGTTATAACTGTCAGAGCTCATGGCCCAAAGTTTCAGTTTGTCAGCTGACTCGGGGTTCTGACCCCCACTTTGAGGAACTCCAGTTTAAGGGCAGCTGTTCCTGTCAGTAAAATCAGAGGGTTTTATAGGGACTGGGAGGAAAGGTGGGCAGGTGCAGGCTGATGTAAACAGGTTGGATGCAAACCTAGAGAGGTGCAAAGCTGTTGGGGTTTAGAGGAAGGGCTACCAGGAAGGGCATTTGGATGTTCAGAGGCTCACTAACATGGATGCAGAAGCTCTGTCCGAACATTTACTGTTGTCTTCCATCATACTGTTTTTACAAGAAGATACATATTGTTCTTAGAACTAATCGGATCAAAGTGAAAGGGGAATGGAGTAAAGGATATGATAATCAGCCATGATCATGTTGACAGGTGGAGCAAGCTCAAAGGGCTGAATGGCATACTCACTCAATTTCCGATTTTCTATATTGTAAAAGTAATGGTAGAAGACCAATAAATTTTCTTTGAGTAAGACAAGGCATGTAAAAGCAAGTTGTTGGAAGTGGAATTGTAAACTGGTGGGAATAGTAGAAGTATAGAGGCTTTCAGAGAAGACAGTACCAGTAAAGGAAATGGACATTATTATTCATTTGTGGGACATGGCGTTGCTGGCTGGCTAGTATTTCTTGCCTATCCCTAGTTGATCTTGAGAAGGTGCAGATGAGCTGCCTTCTTGAGCCGCTGCATTTCACCTGCTGTGGGTTGACCTACAATGCCATTCGGGAGGGAATTCTAGTGACAGTGAAGGAACGGTGATATATTTCCAAATCAGGATCGTGAGTGGCTTGGAGGGAAACTTCAATGCGATGGTGTTCCCAAATAACTACTTGTCCTTCTAGGTGGAAGTGGTCGTGGGTTTGGAATGTGCTGTTTGAGCCACTGTGTTTATGTGATGAGTCCAGTTGAGATTCTGGTCAATGGTAATCCCCAGGATGTTGATAGTGGGGGATTCAATGATGGTAACACCATTGAATGCCATGGGGTGGCACTCATAGCCTGACATGTGTGTGGCACGAATTTTACTTCCCACTTGTCAACTCAAGCCTGGATGTTGTCCAGATCTTGTTGTATTTGCACACGGACTGCTTCAGTATCTGCGGAGTCACGAATGATGCTGATCATTGTGCAATCATCGGCGAACGTCCCCACTTCTGACCCTTTGATGGAGGGAAGGTCATTGAAGCAGCTGAAGATGGTTGGGCCTGGAACACTACCCTGAGGAACTCCTGCGGAGATGTGCTGGAGCTGAGATGATTGACCTCCAACAACCAGGACCATCTTTGTCTGTGTCAGGTATGATACCAACCACTGGAGAGTTTGTCCCCTGATACCCATTGATTCCAGTTTTCCTTCGGCTTCTTGATGCCAGTCGGTTGAATGCAGCCTTGGTGTCAAGGATTGTCACTCTCACCTCACCTCTGGAATTCACCTCTTTTGTCCATGTTCGGAACATGGCTGTAATGAGGTCAGGAACTGAGTGGCCTTGGTAGAACCCAAGTTGGGCGTTGCTGAGCAGGTGCTGCTAGATAGCACTGATGATGACACATTCCATCACTTAGAGAAACATAGAAGATAGGGCCAGGAGGAGGTCATTCGGCCGTTCGAACCTGCACCACCATTGGTCGCGACCATGGCTAATTGTCCAACTCCGTGGCCTAATCCTGCTTTCTCCCCATTACCTTTAATTCCATCCGCCGCAAGTGCTATATCTGGCCACCCCTTGAATACGTTCAGTGTTTTGGCATCAGCTACTTCTGTGGTAATTAATTCCACAGGCTCCCTGCTCTTTGGGTAAGCAATGTCTCCGCATCTCCGTCCTAAATGACCTACCCCGAATCATCTGACTATGACCTCCACCATCGGGAACATCCTCCCTGCATCTACCCTGTCCAGTCCTGTGAGAATTTTATAAGTCTGTCTGAGATCCCCCTTCATACGCCTGAACTCTAGCCAAAACAATCCCAACTTAGTCAATCTCTCCTCGTACGTCAGCCCCACCATCCCTGGAATCAGCCTATGGTAAACCTTCACTGCACTCCCTCGAGAGCAAGAGCATCCTTCCTCAGAAAAGGAGACCAAGAGTGCACACAGTATTCTAGGTATGGCCTCACCGAGGCCCTGTATAACTGCAGCAGCACATCCCTGTGCCTGTACTCAAAACCTCTCGCCGTGAAGGCCAACATACTATTCACCTTCTTTACCGCCTGCTGCGCCTGCACGTTTACCTTCAGCGACTGGTGCACAAGGGCACCCAGGTTCCACTGCACACTCTGCTCTCCCAATTTATAGCCACTCGGGTAGTAATCTGCCTTCTAGTTTTTGCTTCTAAAGTGCATAACCTCACATTTCCCCAAATTATACTGCATTTGCCATTGATTTGCCCACTCACCCAACCTGTCGAGATCATGCTGAAGGATCTTTGCATCCTCATCACAGTTCACCCTCCCACCCAACTTGGCATCATCTGCAAACTTTGTTATGTTTTGTTCCTCCATCCAAATCATTAATCATTAATATATATTGTGAATACCTGAGGTCCTAGCACCAACCTGTGTGGCACCCCACTACCTACTACCTGCTAATTTGAAAAGGACCCACTAATTTCCACCCCTTGTTTCCTCCAACCAGTTTTCTGCCCATCTCAGTACACTTGCCCCAATCCCATGCATTTTAATCTTGCACAATAATCTCTCATGCGGGGCTTTGTCAAACATTTTCATTTTACGAATGAACGAGAGTAGACTGATCGGGCACTAATTGGCCGGGTTGGATTTGTCCTACTTTTTATGTACAGAGCATACCTGGGCAATTTTCCACATTGTCAAGTGGATGCCAGTGTCGTAACTGTACTGGAATAGCTTGGCTAGGGGAACTGCAAGTGCTAGAGCACAAGCCTTCAGTGCTGTTGCTGGAATGTTGTCAAGGCCCATAGCCTTTGCAGTATCCACTGTCTCCAGTCGTTGCTTGATATCTCATGGAATGAATCGAATTGGCTGAAGACTGGTATCTGTAATGCTGGGACCACTGGAGGAGGCTGAGATGGATTATCCACTCAGCACTTCTGGCTGAAGATTGCTGCGAAAGCTTCAGCCTCGTCTTCTGTACTAATGTGATGAGCTCTTCCATCATTGAAGATGGGGATATTTGTGGAGCTGCCTCTTCCAGTGAATTGTGTAATTGTCCACCACCATTCATGACTGGATGTGGCAGGACTGCAGAGATTAGAGCTGATCCGTTGGTTGTGAGGTTACTTAGCTCTGTCTATCACTTGCTGCTTATGCTGTTTGGTGTGCAAGTAGTCCTGTTTGGTAGCTTCACCAAGTTGACACCTCATCTTCAGATATGTCTGGTGCTGTTCCTGGCATGCCCTCCTGCACTCTCCTTTGAACCAGAGTTGGTCCCCTGGCTTGGTGGTAATGGTTGAGTGGGGGATATGTCAGGCCATGAGGTTACAGATTGTGCTGGACTACAGTTCTGCTGCAGTTGATGGCCCACAACACCTCATGGATGCCCAGACTTGAACTGCTTGATCTTTTCAAAGTCTGTTCCATTTAACACGGTGATGCTGCCATACAACATGATGGAGTTTATTCTCACTGTGAAGGCAGGACTTCGTATCCACAAGGACTGTGCACTGGTCACTCGTACTGATACTGTCATGGACAGATGCATCTGCATTTGGCAGATTGGTAAAGATGAGGTCAGGTATGTTTTTCTCTCTTGTTGGTTCATCACCTGCAGTAGACCTAGTCTAGCAGCAGAGTTGTCCCTGAAACAGTGACAATGGTGCACTTGAAGCATGTTCCTTCAGAACCTACTAGATGTGCCTCAGGGCAGTCAGTTGAGCAATATTTTGATAGTTCAGTTTTGTTTGCTTGTGGTTAGAATTCATTTCTTTGTAATAGATAATAGTTTCTTCTTAAATACAGAAACCAAATCAGTGTTTTCTGTAAACCTGAGGTAATCAGGCAAGAAAATTGGGGGCTTTGTATCATTTGCTTAAACCCTTAACTTTTGACTCTGGTAGTATTACGATTCAAGTATCGCTTCCTGAGTGGTTTGTGACAAAAGATTGGGGCTCGCGGGTTTATTTTGAAACAGAGACAACGGAGATTTGGCTGTCGTATTAGTATATATTATTACTAGCACAGCAGGATTGTTCCTGACAGTCTTATGGGGAGGAAAGGAGCCAGAAGCCCATTTAATTGAATTGACAAGTAAATTGGGCATAGAATTCCTTGTTTAAGCTAAGGAGGCAGGCATAATCCAAATAGCACGGTTTAGTAGGAATGCAAGATACTCAAGGTTGTAGGGCATCAGAATCAAGTACTATTGAACTCTAATTAAAGCAGCTTGAAATGAGGAAAAATTAAAGCAATTTGAAATAAAAGAAGCTGGAGGTCGAATTCCAAAGCAAAGAAAAAGGCAAAGATAGAGCAGGAAAAGGATAAAGAAAAGCAGATGAAAATGGAAAGTGGGAATGAAAAGGAGGGAATTAGAATTGCAAAGAGAAATGCTTAACATACTGCAGTTTTTAAAAATAACATCACATGCTGATGTAGCCTGTGATGGAGAGAATCCTAGTAGTAATCTAAAAATGGGCAAGGAAATGCCTAGGTTTGTACAGGTACTACCAAGATTTGAGGAGGCACTCTTTATTTCCTTTGAGAAAATACTGAGACAAGTTGTCAAAAGAACACTGGACTTTACCCATTCAAAGCAAGTTGACAGGTAAAATAGAGGAAATGTATGCTTCAGTATCTGAGGAACGTACTAGTGATTATGACACTATAAAAAGAGCTGTACTGTATGTAATGAGTTAGGGCCTGGGCATATAGACAAACGCTTCAGAATTTAAGAAAACCACCTATGCAAACCTGGACTGAATTTGAAAGGATGAAGCAAAGTGTTTTTGACAGAAGGATGGAAACATTAGAAGTTTAAACCATGCATGAAACCCTCAAAGAGCTCATAATTTTAAAAGAATTTTTAAAAATTACCGCATTCTGTATTAAGAGCCCATTGTTGATGACAAAAGGTTGCAAATGCTAGACAGGCAGATGTAGTGGCTGACGATAGTGAGCTGATCCATTAATCTGAACCTTTTTTTCTGTCACAATCAAATTTGAAAGGGATAACACATGGGAGAGTGAAAGGAAGGCTAGTAGCCAGGGTAAAGAGTGGATAGTTGGCAATGCTCCAAGATAATCTCCTGAGACCAGAAAATAAGGTACTGAGAGTGGAGGTGAAAATCTAAGGCATAAGTGTTTCCGTTGTAATAAAGTGGGATACATCCCTTCAGAATGCAGGAAGTTGTATGGGAAGCCCTCGACCTTAGTGGCATTAATGAGTGCAAAAAGAGAACTCAAAAGGAAAACATAGAAGATATGAGCAGGAGGAGGCCATTCGGCCCTTCGAGCCTGTTTCACCATTCTTCACCATCGTGATTGATCATCCAACTCAATGGCCTAATCCTGCTTTCTTCCCATTACCTTTGATCCCATTTGCCCCAAGCGCTTTATCTAGTCACCTCTTGAATACATTCAATGTTTTGGCATCAACTACTTCCTGTGGTAATGAATTCAACAGGCTCACCACTCTTTGAATGAAGAAATGTTTCCTCATCTCTGTGCTAAATCATCTACCCTGAATCCTGATACCGTGACCCCTGGTTCAGGACACACCCACCATCGGGAGCATCCTCCCTGCATCTACCCTGTCTGTCCTGTTAGAATTTTATAAGAGTCTATGAGATCTCCCCTCATTCGTCTGAACTCTAGCAAAAACAATCCCAACTTAGTCACTCCCTCCTCGTACGTCAGTCTCACCATCCCCAGAATCAGCCTGATAAACCTTCACTGCACTCCCTCGAGAGCAACATCATCCTTCCCCAGAAAAGGAGACCAAAACTGCAGACAGTATTCTAGGTATGGCCTCACCAAGACCCTGTGTAACTGCAACAACACATCCCTGCTCCTGTACTCAAAACCTATCGCGGTGAAGGCCAACATACCATTTGCCTTTTTTACCGCCTGCTGCACCTGCATGCTTACCTTCATTGACTGGTGCACAAGGACACCCAGGTCCTGCTGCAAACCCCCCCCCCCCTCCCAATTTATTGCCATTCAGGTCATAATGTACCTTCTTTTGCTTCCAAAGTGAATAACTTCACATTTATCCAAATTATACTGCATTTGCCATTGATTTGCCCACTCACCCATGCTGAAGGATCTCTGCATCCTCGTCACAGTTCACCCTCTCACCCAACTTGGTATCATCTGCAAACTTTGATGTGTTATGTTTTATTCTTTCATCCACATCATTCTTATATATTGTGAATAGCTGGGGTCCCGGTACTGATCCCTGGCAGTAGTTACTGGCTGCCAATTTGAAAAGGGCCCATTAATTCCCACTCTTTCTTTCCTCTCTGCCAACCAGTGTGCAGAAATGAATAGGGTAGGTGAGGAAATATCAAAGGCTTTTATGTATAAGGATGATAGCCTCTTTCTGTTCAAAAGCCAAGCCCAAAACTATATTAAAGGACTGTTCAGATTCTTTTGCTGGAGAAGTATTTGATTTTTTTTCCCAAGAGAGTTCAATGAAAGCCGAAGTGTTAGTAAATGGCATAAGTTCCATTGGACAAAATTCAGTTGTAGTGTAACTTGTCTCGATTGGCAGTAGTGAGGGTCATTAAGAAATTATCCTTGGACGAAATTGATTTACTCCTGGGGAATGATTTGGCTAGAATGAAAGATTCATCTATAATTGCAGAAAGTGTGAGGCAAAATAGACAGAATAGTTCTACGAGTAAGTTCCAAATATTTTTCCATCATGGGTGGTGACCAGAGCAATGGCTAAACAAAGTCTATCACCAGAGGTCTAAGTAACACCACAAGTAGATGTTAGCATAACTGAAACTCTCTAAGAATGAGGATAATTCAAAGGAAGTTTTTGGGCATGTCTTCATTATTTAAGGCTCAGGAAGTAGATCCAGCATTAAAGACGTTATCACAGTCAGCACATACAAGTTGAGGTTAAAGGGATTCCAGGGTGCTGTCATAATGCAGACAGAGTTCTGATGAGGAAACCGAGACATCCTCACAGATCTGCAAATGAAGCATGGATGGTTGTTCGTCCAGTCATGGTACCACCCAAATAGTTGTTGCAAATGCTTCAACCTTACAATTTGCACTGATATTTTGTGCTATCCCTTCACTGACGATGGGTTTATTTGTGGAACCACCACCTCTAGTGAGTTGTTTAATTGTCCACCACCATTTGCGACTGGATGGGCAGGACTGCATAACTTGGATCTAATTCATCGGTTATGAAATGGTTTGGCTCTGTTTATCACTTGCTGTTTATGCTATTTGCAAAGCAAGTTATCACATTATGTAGCTTCACCACATTGACGTTTCATTTTTAAACTTGCTGGCACTGCTTCTGATGTGCCTTCCTGCTCTTTTCATGGAACCAGAGCTTGATCCCCTGGCTTAATAATAATTGTAGAGAATGAATGTGCCAAGTCCTGAGGTTTCAGTTTGTGTTGGGAGTACAGTTCTGCAGGTGCTGATACTCCACAGTGCCTGATGGATAGCCAGTCTTGTGTAGCTAGATTCAAAGTCAATTCCATTCAGCACGGTGATAGGGCCACACAACACAACAGAGGGTAAGCTCAATGTACAGATGAGACTTTCTCTATTCAAGGACTTCTGCTGATGCTGTCATGAACAGATGAGTTTGCAGTTGGCAGGTTAGTGAAGACTGTTCCAGATTGTTTTACCCTTTTACTGATTCTTCATGACCTCTTACAGGCCCAGTCTAGCAGCTATGTCCTTTATGAGTCAATCATCTCGGTCATTCGTGGTGCTGCTGTGCCACTCCTGGTGATGGACCTTCAAGTTCCCCATCCAGACTATATTCTGTGCCCATTGCTACCCTCAGTGCTTCCTCCCTGCAAGTGTGCTCAACATGGAGTGTTCTGAATGGGCTGGTGCGGTGTATGGTAATAAGCAGGTTTCGTTGCCCATGTTTGACCTGATCCTGTGAGACCTCTTTGAGTCAGTGTTAAGGACTTCCAGCTCCCTGCTGATTTTATACCACTGTGGTGCTGCCTCTGCTGAATTGTGAATGTGATATAAAAAAAGCATTGGACCAAATTTGTTGTTAATAAAGTTATTGATTGATTTTGATTTAATCAAAGCACAATCACTCCCAGGTTTATATTAGTGTTTGCAAACGACAGTTTGGCAAAGCTTCTTTCAACAATCAAAAGCGAGATGAAATGCAAAAAAACATAAAATTGCAAGGAATAGTGATTTCCAGCTGTAAGCCTGCAAGTAGAATTTTTTTGGCTTGAAGACAGCATCCTGTTACTGGAGACCACTGCTAGTGTTTACGAAACAATAAGCTTCACCTATTGCTCAGAATTTAGACAACTTTCCCCTTCCAAGGTTATTCGGGCACATAAGGAAATAGGAGCAGGAGTAGGCTATTTAACCGCTCTAAATTGCGCCGCCATTCAACAAGATCATGGGTGATCTTCCCCAGGCTTCAACTCCTGTTTTATGCCAGCTCAGAGTAGCCATCAATTGTTTTATATTTCAGAATTCTAGCCTCCAAAACACTCTAAGGTAGAGAATTCCAAACATTCATTACTGTCTGGGAGAATAAGTTTCTTTGCATCTCAATTTGAAGTAGACTGGGTACTTCTCAAGACCAAAAGTGGGGCCTGAATCCCAAACAACAGCTTGGCAGGTACCATTCTGCATGTGTTCTCCAGGACAACCTTCTACCTAATCGATTTGCCAACTGTTCACTGCCCTCTTCTCGTGCAGTATAAATCCCTTTAAGAGTTGTTGTTCTTGCAGTTCTGTCCTGATGAGTGCAAGACAAAATGCTTTGACAGCGTGTCTGTTTCTGAACAATATTAATCAGCAATTAGTTCCACGGAGATCGGTACTGGGTCCACTTTTGTTGTCATTTATATAAATGATTTGGATGAGAATATGGGAGGCACAATTATTAAGTTTGCAGATGACACCAAAATCGGTGGCATAGTGGACAGTGAAGAAGGTTATCTTAAGATTACTAAGATCAGTTGGGTCAGTGGGCTGAGGAGTGGCAGATGGAGTTCAATTTGGTTAAATGCGAGGTGTTGCATTTTGGTAATACAAATAATGACAAGATTTATACTATTAATGGTAGGGCCCTGGGTAGTATTGCAGAACAGAAAGACCTAGGAGTTCAGGTGCATAATTCTCTCAAATTTGCATCACAGGTAGATAGGGTAGTTAAGAAGGCATTTAACGCGCTTGCCTTCATTGCTCAGACTTTTGAGTATAAGAGTGGGTCGTCGTGTTGAGGTTGTACACAACATTGGTGAGGCCTCTTCTGCAGTACTGAGTGCTGTTCTGGTCACCCTTTTATAGGAAGGATATTATTAAACTGGTGAGGGTTCAGAAAAGAAATACCAGATGTTGCTGGGAATGGAGGCTTTGAGATATTGAAATGGATTGGAAAGGCTAGGACTTTTTCCTGTGGAGCATAGGAGGTTGAGGGGTGACCTCCTTGAGGTTTATAAAATTATGAGGGGGATGGATAACATGAATGACAAGGGTCTTTTTCCTCGGATGGAAAAGCTAGGGGCATATTTTTAAGGGAGGGGAGAAAATTTAAAAAGGACGTGAGGGGCAACATTTTGACACAGTGGTTCGTGTGTGGAATGAACTACCAGATAAAGTAGTAGATACAGGTACAGTTTCAACGTTTTAAGGACATTTGGATAAGTTTATGAGTAACATACTACTGTATGACTCTATTGAAGCACGAATTGATGTTCAGAAACTTCAATCAAAATTCTATAATTTGATGTTTCTTGTCCTGTAAACAGTGAAAAAATGGTGAAAAAACTTACATCGCCACAGCCAACAGGACACACCACAGGGGCAAAGGTTCCAAAGACCACCACAGAGGGCACAAAACCTGCTGAGAACAGAGATGGAAGGAAGAAAGAGCGCCAGCCCCGGACACCACCTCGGAGGTTTGGTAGACATTTAGATGGATTATTGCTTTCAGATAAGATCACTTATAACTTAATGTTGTTAAAATCAAAGCAAGTCTCTCAAATGAAGCTGTGCCACAAACTTCTAAAATTGTCTCTATTTTGTTTGGTGCTGTCACAGAACCAGGTACCAACTGATCTGTTGTTGGAGACAATTAGTTAGTGTTCTGTGATCAAGTTTCATTGAACCTCTCCATTAGCGCCGATTAAATAGCTGGTATAATTCCAGGTTTTTTGAAGATTATTCCTGATATAGTGTCATACAGGACAGAAACAGGCCCTTCGGCCCAACTTAGTACAAAGTGCAAAGAAAATTACAGCACAGGAACTGCGCTGATCCAGATCTTCTATCTAAACCTGTCGCCTATTTTCCAAGGATCTGTATCCCTCTGCTCCCTGACCAGTCATGTATCTGTCTAGATCTTAACATCTTAAATGACATCTTGCCCGCCTCTACCACCTCCACTGGAAATGTATTCCAGGCACCCACCACCCTCTGCATAAAGAACTTTCTACGCATATCTCCCTGAAACTTTTCCCCTCCCACCTTGAAATTGTGACCCCTAGTAATTGAGTCCCCCACTCTGGGGAAAAAGCTTCTTGCTATCCACCCTGTCTATACCTCTCATGATGTTGTAGACCTCACTCAGGTCCCCCCTCAACCTCTGTCTTTCTAACATAAACAATCCTAATCTACTCAACCTCTCTTCATAGCTAGCACCCTCCATACCAGGCAACATCCTGGTGAACCTCCTCTGCACCCTCTCCAAAGCATCCACATCATTTTGGTAATGTGGCGACCAGAACTGTACGCAGTATTCCAAATGTGGTCGAACCTAAGTCCTATACAACTGCAACATGACCTGCCAACTCTTGTACTCAATACCCCGTCCGATGAATGAAAGCATGCCGAATGCCTTCTTGACCACCCTATCGAGCTGCGTTGCTACCTTCAGGGTGCAATGGACCTGAACACCCAGATCTCTCTATGCATCAGTTTTCCCCAGGGCTTTTCCATTTACCACATAGTTCGCTCTTGAATTGGATTTTCCAAGAAACTTGTCCACATCAACCAAGTTTCCTAAACTGAACTCATCTGTTTCCTGCCGTAAAGCCAATTTTGTATCCAATTGGCAACTCACCTTGAATCCCATGTGATCTAACTTTACTAGCCGGTCTACCATGTGGAAGTGTTGTGAGATACTGAAAGATACAATGGTAAAATGTCTGACTTCTTCTGTTATAGTGCAATATCAGAAGTAAACCCCATTGCATCTAATAAGTCTGGGGAAATGTTTCTTTCAGACTCTTCTATTGTTGTCAATGTTTCACCTCTTCCTTTGCTCAATAAAATCTACGTACTCAATTTCTTATGCAGGCGGACAGCAAGTGGCAGTGGAAGTGACAGTGGCAGCAGCTACAGTGGCTCAAGCTCTCGTTCGCGATCACATTCTCGTTCAGCATCTCGCTCAACATCAGCATCTGGTTCTCAATCTGCATCCGGGTCCCACAGGTCAAGGTGATTTAGGGATTTTATTGTTTTAAAAGTATGCCAACTTGTATAAGAGCAATTAATATTAAACAATATTCCTGCCACACTCCCTGCCATTGATGGTGCATATTCCTGAAGGGTGAGTCAGTAGGACCAGTAGTTTACAGCCTTGTAATTGGCCTTTACCTGTGGATTCAAGAAAAGAGAAACAACCCAAATTCCTGTTACAGATCATTGTCCACGACATGGTTTTGTTCACTTGACACCCCATTTAAACGTTACCAGTATTTGCATGAATTGTGAGTATAGGTAGTTCTGCTATAACGCATGTTTCGTCAATGCAAATTGGCTTCTGTGCAATTGATGAATAGCGGATGCTGTTTGGATAACGTAAGCTTTCTGCTGTATAGATTTATAGTGATCTTCTGTAGCGATTTCCCTGCAAGGTAATTTTCTATAGCATGAGATCACACAAGAGTGCAACTATCGTGTTATAGGAGAACTACCTGTACAGGAGGGCAGGCACTACTGTGAAGGCATAGTCCAATAGGAAGAAAGACGAGAGAAGTGAAAATAAAATTTCTATGCAATATTGCAAACAGAATTGGACAGATTATTGCCAGACAGAGTCACACAATACAATTTTACGTGAATATATAAACGGACATCGTTGCCAATATAATTCATTTCCCGTCTTGCAATGGGCAGGTCATTTGCCTCTGCTCGTGTAATTCAAAGTGAAACTGATATACAAATGCAGATAAAAGAGCAGAATCACAGCTGAGACTACCCTTGGACTTCCCTTTCCAAATATTTATAACCCTCCTTTATTGAATGTGTGTGTGAAATTGGGAGATTTCCAATCATAGAGTTATACAGATGGAAGCAGACTTGTTGGTCCAACCAGTCCATGCCAACGATAATCCCAAACTAAACTAGTCCCACCGGCCTGCGCTTGGCCCATATCGCTCCAAACATTTCTTATTTATGTATTTATCTAAATGTCTTTTAAACAGTGTAACTGTACCCACATCCACCACTTTTGATTTGATTTATTGTAGTCATATGTACCTAAGTACAGTGAAAAACTTTGTTCTGTGAGCAGTACAGACAGATTGCAGCAAAAAGGACACACACATATCATGGGGTGCTAAGACAGAGTGAGGCATACAAGGTTACGGCTGCACAGGAGGTCCGCAAAGCAAGATCGACATTACACGTAGTTCTGCTATAATACGTGTTTCATTAACGTGAATTGGCTGTAATGCAATTGATGAATAGTGGACATTGTTTGGGTAACATGAACTTTTGCTTTACAGATATAACAAATTCCCTATAATGTGATTTTCTGTAGCGCAAGGTTATTCAAGTATGCAACTATTGCAATATGGGAGAGCTACCTGTATTTGAAGTTAGAGAGATCCATTCAGCAGTCTAATAACGGTAGGGAAGAAGCTGTTCTTGAACCTCAGCGCATGTGTTCAAGCTTCAGTATCTTCTGCCTGATGGAAGAGGTTGGAAGAGAACATGAGTAGGGTGGGAGGAGTCTTTAATGAGGATGGGAGGTTGGTTTCTGTGATGGTCTGGGCTGTGCACATAACTTTCTGGGAGTCCATTCCACACACGAACCACTCTATGTGTGTGGGGGGAAAGAAATTGCCCCTTTTTTTAAAATGTTTTTCCTCTCATCTTAAAAATATGCCCCTAGTCTTGAAATCCCCCACCCTAGAGAAAGACACCTGCCAATCATCTTATCTATACCTCTCATAATTTTATAAACCTCAATGAGGCCACTTCTCAACCTCCTATGCTTGAATCCAAAAGACCCAGCCTGTCCAGCTCTCCTTATAACTCAACCTGTCCATTCTCGGCAACATCCTGGTAAACCTCTTCTGAATCCTATATCGGAGATTACAACTGAACACTACTCCAGAAGAGGCCTCACCAACATCCTGTTCAATCCTCTCAGACATTTGCAGGATCAAAAGATTGATGAAGGATTACTACCAATGCATCAACTATCTCTTTAACTTCTTTCTTTAATGTCCTTGGATGCAATCCATCAGGTT
The DNA here is from genome assembly GCA_024137785.1 of Ginglymostoma cirratum. Taxonomy (NCBI): domain Eukaryota; kingdom Metazoa; phylum Chordata; class Chondrichthyes; order Orectolobiformes; family Ginglymostomatidae; genus Ginglymostoma; species Ginglymostoma cirratum. The sequence continues at coordinate 474,393 of JAHRHZ010000287.1, forward strand.
AAGGAGAGTTGCTGACCTTTATTTCTATTAGTTTTCCTAGTACTTTTCTCCAGTAATGGTTACTGTATTTATTCCCCTCCCATTTTGCCCCTTGATTGCTTAGCATTTGTGGAATGCTATTGTGTCTTCTATTGTGACGATTGATGTGAAGTGTTTATTTAACTCCTGTGCTGTTTCCTGATTCCCAATTTTTACTTCTGCAGTCTCGTTCTCTAAGATGCCTATGTTAACTTTGACCTCTCTCTTTTGACCTTATAGAGGGTTATAAAATCATGAGGGGCATTGATAAAGTAAATAGCAAATGTATTTTCCCAGGGTGGAGAGTTCAAAACTAGGGGGCATATTTTTTTAAAACCAACAGAATTGCATATGCTGTAAATCAGGAATAAAAACAGAAATTGCGAAAAAGCTTAGTACATCTGGCAGCATATGTGAAGAAAAATATCAGTGTTAACATTTCGGTTCCAGTGACCCTGTTCTGAGGAAGGGTGACCAGACTGGAAACATTAACTCTGATTTTTTCTTCACAGATGCTGCCAGACCTGCTGGCATATTTTTGAAGGTTTGAGGAGAAAGATTTAAAAGGGACTTGATGGACAATGTTTTCACGCAGAGGGTGGCTCCTGTGTGAACACGTCCATGAATAGGAAATATTTAGAGTGATCTGGGCCAATTGCAGGCAAGTGGGACTAGTTTAGATTGGTAAACTCGGTCGACATGGACGAGTTGAACCAAAGGATCTGTTTCTGCGTTGTATGATGTCTGTTGCTTGCTAGTTTATCCCCAGTTTATTTTTTCCTTCTTTATTATTATTTTGGTCGTCTTTTACTTTTTAAAACTTTTCCAATCTTCTACCTTACCGCCAATCTTCTTTGAATTTTATTCATGCTCCTTTGGTTAACCATCGCTGGTTCATCCCCTTCCTAGAATCCTTCTTCCTCAGTGGTATAATTTTTGTTGTCAGACTATTTTCTTCAAAGTCTGCAGTTGTTCCTCAGCAATCTTTGCTGCTAAACTCTACATCTCAGCTCGAGTTGTACCTCTCAGAATCAGAATCACAATAGTTAGGGGGCAGAATTTTATAGGTTTCTGTAAGATTTCCCCCCTCATTCTTCTGAATTCCAGTGAATGTAATCCTAATCAATTCAACCTCTCCTCATACATCAGTCCCACCGTTCCAGGAATCGGTCTGGTAAACCTTCACTGTACTGCCTCTCTAGCAAGAACATCCTTCCTCAGATAAGAAGACAAAACTGCACACAATATTCCAGAAAAAACAAAAATAACATCATAAATTGTTGGGAAAATTCAACAGGTCGGCTGGTATCTGTGGAAAGAAAGTAGAGTTAATGTTTTGGGTCCAGTGATCCTTCTTCAAAACAGCACGGTATTTCACATGTGGTCTCATTGAGGCCTTGTATAACAGCAGCAAGACATCCCTGCTCCTATACTCAAATCCTGTTGTTAGGAAGGCCAACATACCATTTGCCTTCTTTGCCATTTGCCACACCTGCATGCTTACTTCCAGCGACTAGTGTAAGAGGGCACCCAGATCTTGTTGCACATTTTCCCCTCTCAATTTGGAGCCATTCAGATAATAATCCACTTTATGTTTTTGCCAGCAAAGTGGATAAGCTGAAATTTGGTCACATTATATCACATCTGAGTTGTAATTGCCCACTCACTTGGTTTGTCCAAATCACGCAGAAGCATCTCTGCATTCTCCTTACGGCTCACCGTCCCACCCAGCCTTTAGTCAACTGCAAGGTTGGAGATATTACATTTAGTTCCCCCATCTAAATCATTAATATATATTGTGAATGGCTGGGTTCCTTGTAAAGACATCCGCATAACGCACTAATCACTGCCATTTAGAAAAAGACCCATTTAATCCTACTCTTTGTTTCCTGACTAACAATCTGTTTTCTATCCATCTCAGTACACTACCACCCAAACCCGTGAGCTTTAATTTTAGATGCTAATTTCTTATGTTGGACTTCTACAAAAGCCTTATGAAATAGTAAACTGTTTCTTCTGTTCTTCCTGCCGCAGTAGGAAGTTCACATTTTCCTATATTGTGCTTCAGCTGCCAAACTTTTGCCCATTCACCTACCTTGTCTATATCCTTTTGCAGACCCTCCAACTCTATTGGATAACTTCCTTTCGTTCCTATCTTGTTACCATCACCAAATTTAGCTACTGTGCATTTGGCTCCCTCAACCAAATCAGTAATATAGACTAAATTGTTGAGGACCCAGCACTGATCCCTGCAGCACTCCTTCAGTTTGCCAGTCTCAGAAATGACCCATTTATCCCTACTTTGTGCATACTGTCAGCTAACCAGTCCATGCTAAAGTGTTACACCAAGTGCTGTTTGCCACGGCATTTAATATGGCTTCCTATTAAATGCCTTTTGGAAATTCAAATATACCATAACATTTTCAGTACATAAGTGCCAACAAGAGAGAATCTAATCATCACCTCTCAACATTGATTTGCATTAATATCACTGAATCCCCCATTGTCAAGATCCTGAAGGTTACCATTGACCAGAAACAGAATTAACCATATAAATAATTTCAATAGGTCCAACAGTATCTGTAGGCAGAGAAAAAGAGTTAAGGTTTCAAGTTTGGTGTGACCATTTGTTATCTGTTCTGGGACCTCTACTGTTTGTGATATATATAAATGACTTGGATGAAAATGTAGATGGGTGGGTTAGTAAGTTTGCAGACGATACAAAGATCGGTGGAGTCGTGGACACTGTGGAAGGTTGTCAAAGGATGCAGCAGGATATAGATCAGTTGCAGATATGGACGGAGAAATGGCAGTTGGAGTTTAATCAAGTAAGTGTGAGGTGCTGCACTTCGGGAAATCAGATGTTAAGGAAAAGTATACAGTTAATGGTGGGACCCTGAACAGCATTGATTAAGAGAGGGATCTTGGGTTCAAGCTCTGTGAAAGTTGCCATGCAAGTAGGATAGGGTGGTAAAGAAGGCAAATGGCATGCTAGCTTTATTGGTCGGGGAACTGAGTACAGTAGTCAGGATGTTATGTTGCAGCTTTATAAGACTTTAGCTAGAGTATTGAGTTCAATTCCGGATGCCATGTTACAGGAAGGATGTGAAGGCTTTGGGATGTGCAGAAAAGGTTTACCAGGATACTGCCTGGATGAGAGGATATGAGCTATAAGGAGAGGCTAGAAAAACTTGGATTTGTTTTCTCTGGAGCAGCAGAGGCTATGGGGAGATTTGATAGAAGTTTATAAAATTATGAGATGCGTAGATAGGGTTGACGGTCAGAATCTTATTCCCAGAGATGAACCAAATAATACTAGGGGCTGTGCATATAAGGTGGGAGGAGAATGCTCAAAGGTGATGTGAGGGGCTGGTTTTTCATACAGAGATTGGTAGGAGTCTGGAATGCACTGCCAGGGATGGTGCTGGAGATATGATAAGAGCATTTAAGGGACTTTTAGATAGCACATGAGCATACAAGGAATGGAGGAATATGGACCAAGGGTAGGGAGAAGAGATTAGTTTAATTTGGCATCGTGTTTGACCCAATACCACTGGCCAAAGAGCCCTTTCTTGTGCTGTACAATTGTGTTCTCTGACTGTTTTACTGTTCTTACAAAGATGTCAAATGGTCTGCAAATGGTTCAAGTTGGCACTTTACCACTAGGGATTAGCAATAAATGCCAGCCATTGACTCCCACATCCATGAATGAATTTTTAAAAACTCTAATGTTTCCCCGTTCCACTGCACATGTAACGTTGTCAACAAAATCTAATAAACTAGCTAAACATTATTTCTCTTTCACAAAGACATGTTGGCTGTGTCTGATCACATTGTGATTTGGAGTCATAGACTAGGACAGCACGGAAACAGACCCTTTGAGTCAACTTGCCCATACCAACCTGCTTCCCAATCAAAACAAGTCCCATTTACCTGCGTTTGGCCCATATCCCTCTAAGTGTTTTCTATCCGAGTACCTGTCCAATTGTTTTTTTAAATGTTGTAACTTTATTGAATCTCCCACTTCTTCTTACCATTCATTCAATACATGTACCATGCTCTGTCTGAAAAAGGTGCCCTTCAACATCCCTCTTAAATCTTTCCCCCTCACCTAAAACCTATGCCCTCTAGTTTTGAATTCCTCTGCCCTAGGAAAAAGACCTTTGCTATTCACCATATCTGTACCGTTAATGATTTTATAAACCTCTATAAGGTCACCCCTCAACCTCCTGCACTTCAGAGAAATAAGTCCCAGCCTGTCTTTATAACTGAAAAATCTCCAGTCCTGGTAGCATTCTTATCAATCTTTTCTGTACCCTTTCCAATTTAATAATATCCATCCTATAAGAGGGCTACCAAAACCATATGCAGTACTCTTAAAAATGTCCTAATCATTGTCCTGTACAGCTGATGTCCCGATTCCTATACTCAGTTCTCTGACCAATGAAGGCAAGTGTGCCAAATGCCTCCTTACTTACTTTCCTAAGTACCCTGCTGTCAGTTCCTTAATAAGGGATTCTAATACCTTCCCTATTCCAAATGTTGGACTAAATAACCTATAATTTCCTACTTTCTACTTTCCTCTTTGTTTTGGGATTCTCGAAACTGAGGACTTCTGAAAGAGTATATCAATGCATCTTCCAGTTTTTTTTGTTTCATCATCTGCCTTTCAACAGTACTTTACTTGTTTTCCAGCGTTGATTACATCTTGGATCAAGAACTTGATAGCAGCATGGTTTTTAATTTCTCCAACTTTGGCACTGAGTATGTCATTTATTTTTGGTGTCTGACCTGAAATGGAAGTGTTTCACGGCATTAATTTTGTTCCAGGTCCCTCAGTGTGAGCAGTGTATCATCTGTGTCAAGTGCATCATCAAGCAGCAGCTCTGTAAGAAGTGCCGACTCTGAGAATATGTATGCAGACTTAGCTAGTCCAGTGTCATCTGCCAGCTCCCGATCACAAGCTCCTGCACAGAAGCAGAAGGAAAAATGTGCGTATTTCCTCTTAAAATATTTATTGAAGTGGATTTTCCTTCTTCAGAGGTGCTATGTGGGTCATCTTTAATTGTAAACACTACTGTGTGAACTTGAGCAGTTGGGTTCTCTGAAGCAAAGGGATACCACTGCATCCAGTTTGGTCCAGTGCCTACATGCAATAAGACCTTGATTAAGTTGGCTCAGGAATCAGTGCTAATTCTGCAATTCACCTCAGCTAGGGGTTTTAATCATAGCCCTGTTGGAAAGGATGTGATTAGGCTCCCTGTTGTCTCTGGACTGGTAGATTAGAAAATATCCAAGGAAGACTTGAGTCAAGGATCAGAGTTCAACTAATGGAAAGAGTGCAGAAGAAATTTACAAGGATTTGCCAAGACTGAAGGGACTGAGTTATAGGGAGAGGTTGGACAAGCTAGGACTGTTTTCTTTAGGGTGTCGGAGACTGAGGGGGGATCTTATAGAAGTTTATAAGATCATGAGAGACATGGATCAGGTGAATGCACTCAGTCATTTTTCCAGGTCTGGGGAATTGAGGACTAGAGGGCATCAGTTTAAGGTAAGAGGGGAAAGAATACATGGGAACCTGAGGGGCAGCTTTTCCACACAGAGGGTGGTGCGCATGTGGAATGAGCTGCCAGCAGAATGGTTGAGGCAGGTACATTAACAACATTTAAAAGACATTTGGACGAATACGCGGATAGGAAAGGCTTAGGAGGATATGGGCTAAGTGCAGGGAAATGGGGTTAGTGTGGATGGACATTTTGGTCGGCATGGATCAGTTTGGGCTGAAGGGCCTGTCTCTGTGCTGTAGGACTTTATGACTGTATGACAGTACCTGTAAAAATGCATTCATCAAAAGTCAGTGGGGAAATGTGTTGTTGAAAGTGGAGAATGAATATCTATTTGACCCTGAAGTTGTTAGATTCTGGTAAAGCAATATAATTAACAGTGCAGATCGAAAGCGTTGGATTGCAGGAAGTTAAAGAAATGGATCATTTCCAGATAATGTAGTTCCTATCCAAAACTGCTTCCAAATAATTTTTTAAAATTCCATCATGAGATGTGAACATCGCTGGATAGATCAGCATTTATTGCCAATTCCTGAGTGCCTGGGTGAAAGTAGTGTTGACTGGTCACCTTGAACCACTGCCGCCTTTAAGCCATAGGAAGTTCCATGATTTCAAACTAGCAACAGTGAAGGAGGAACAATATAGTTCCAAGTCAGGATTGTGTGGTTACAAAATTGACTGAGTAATAGGAAACAGAGAGTGATGGTCAGTGGATATTTTTCAGCCTGGAGGAGGGTCTGTAATGAGGTTCCCCAGGGATCACTATTTGGAGAGAGGAGTCCTGTGACCTTGGGTGGATTCAAAGCACAAAGAATAAAACTTGACTTGGAGTTGGTATTTGGACCCTTGTTTTACCTGACATCTATGAATGATCCAGATCTTTGTCTGTAGCAGATAATTTAAAAATTTATTGATGATTCAAACTTTGGAAGCATTTTAAATTTTGCAGAACCTAGTGTAGACCTTCAAAAGGACACAGACAGGTCGATGCAGTGGACAGGTGGAAGATGATCTTCAATGCAGTGAAACAGAGGTGATGAAGGATAGATAAAGGAGAACCAGTAGGTGTAATGTGTTTGAATTTCAAAAAGGTTTTCAATAAGGTACAGCTCGTAAGGCTACTTAATAAGATAAGAACCTGTGGTCTTGGGATTGTGTATTAGCATGGATAAAGGATTAATTAATGAATAGAAGAGAGCAAGCTGGGATAAGAGCATTTTTAGGTTGACAACCTGTAACTAGTGGAGCACCACTGGGATCAGAGCTGAGACCGCAATTATTTGCAATATAGAGGACTTTGATGAGGGAAGTGAATGTGCTCTTGCAAAGTTTGCAGATGCCACAACAATGTGTGGGAGGCAAATTGTGAGGCTGACGTAATGTCAACAGAGGGAGGAAGATAGTTTCAGTAAGTGTGCAAAAACATGTCCTCCTTTTACAGGTCCCACCTGCCCCAGAAGACATCCCAGTGATTCACATTCCTGAAGCCCTCCCTCCTACACCAGCTCTTTAGCCACACGTTTAACTACTACCTTCCTATTCCTAGCCTACTGGCACATAGCACAGGAAGTAATCCCAAAATTACTACCGTTGAAGTTTTCAACTTCCTAACTAACTCCCTTTGCGGGACCTCATCTTTCTTTCTGTCTATGTCATTGGTACCAATATGGACCACAACCTCTGGCTGCCCACCCTCCCTCTTCAGAATGTGTCTGCTCAGAGACATCCTTGACTCTGGCACTATGGAGGTAACACGTCCTGGAGTCTTGCAGGCAGCCACAGAAATGCCTATCTGTGCCCCTGAGTATAGAATCCTCTCACAAATGCTCACTTACACTTTGACTCTCCCTGCTGTACAACAGTACCAGATGTGGTGCCACTGATCTGGCTGCTGCTGCTTTCCCTGAGTGGCCACCACTGCACCCCACCAAAACAGTATTTTTTAAAATTCTTTCACAGGATGAGGGCATCGCTGGCTGGGCCAGCATTTATTGCCCATCCCTAATTGCCCAGAGGGCAGTTAAGAATCAACCACATTGCTGTGGGTCTGAAGTCACTTGTAGGCCAGACCAGGTAAGGATGGCAGTTTCCCTTCCTAAACGTCATTAATGAACCAGATGGGTTTTTGTGACAATTGACAATGGATTCACGGTCATCATGAGATTCATTAATTACAGATATTGATTGAATTCGTATTGCACCGTTTATCATGGTGGGATTCGAATCTGGGTCTCTGGATTAACTGTCCAATGATAATACCACTAGGCCATTGCCTTTCAAAATACAAAACAGTATAACTATTTGGGAGAGGAATAGCCACAGGGAATTCTTGCGCTGCCTGCCCACGCTTATCAGTCTTCCTGGTGGTCACCCAACTCTTCTATATCTGTGATAACAAGGTGTAGAGCTGGATGAACACAGCAGGCCAA
>JAHRHZ010000287.1:492403-526680 GCA_024137785.1 Ginglymostoma cirratum
CCTATGTCCGTGACACCACCCACGCCCTCCACCTCCTCCAGACCTTCCAATTCCCCGGTCCCCAACACCTCATTTTTACTATGGACGTCCAGTCCCTATACACCTGCATTCCCCATGCAGATGGCCGAAAGGCCCTCCGCTTCTTCCTGTCCTGCAGGCCTGACCAGTCCCCCTCCACTGACACCCTCATCCGCTTAGTCGAACTCGTCCTCACCCTCAACAACTTCTCTTTCAATTCCTCCCACTTCCTGCAGACAAAGGGGGTGGCCATGGGTACCCACATGGGCCCAAGCTATGCCTGCCTCTTTGTAGGTTACGTGGAACAATCCCTCTTCCGTACCAACACTGGCCCTAAACCCCACTTCTTCCTCCGTTACATTGATGACTGTATCGGCGCCGCCTCGTGCTCCCACGTGGAGCTCGAACAGTTCATCCACTTCACCAACACCTTCCACCCCAACCTCAGGTTCACCTGGACCATCTCTAACACCTCTCTCACCTTCCTGGACCTCTCTGCCTCCATCTCAGGTAACCACCTCGAAACCGATATCCATTTCAAGCCCACCGACTCCCACAGCTACCTCATATACACCTCCTCCCACCCACCTTCCTGCAAAAATACCATCCCCTATTCCCAATTCTTTCACCTCCACCGCATCTGCTCCCAGGATGAGGCATTCCACTCCTGTACATCTCAGATGTCCTCGTTCTTCAAGGACCGCAACCTCCCCCCCGCAGTGGTCGAGAACACCCTTGACCGTGTCTCCCGCATTTCCCGCAACTCATCCCTCACACACAGTCCCCGCAATAACAACCAAAAAAGAATACCCCTCATCCTCACATACCACCCCACCAACCTCCGGATCCGACGCATCATCCTCCGACACTTCCACCATCTGCAATCCGACCCCACCACCAAAGACAATTTCCCCTCCCCACCCTTGTCTGCTTTCCAGCGGGACCACTCTCTCTGTGACTCCCTTGTCCACTCCACACTCCCCTCCAGCCCCACCACACCCGGCACCTTTCCCTGCAACCGCAGGAAGTGCTACACCTGCCCCCACACCACCTCCCTCACACCTATCCCAGGCCCCAAGACGACTTTCCACATCAAGTAGATGTTCACCTACACATCTGCTAACGTGTTATACTGCATCCACTGTTTCCGTTGTGGCCTCCTCTACATCGGGGAATCCAAGCGGAGGCTTGGGGACAGCTTTGCAGAACACCTGCGCTTGGTTTGCAGTAAACAACTGCACCTCCCAGTCGTGAACCATTTCAACTCCCCCTCCCATTCCTCAGACGACATGTCCATCCTGGTCCTCCTGCAGTGCCACAACGATGCCACCCAAAGGCTGCAGGAAGAGCAACTCATATTCAGCCTGGGAACCCTGCAGCCCAGTGGTATCAATGTGGATTTCTCAAGCTTCAAAATCTCCCCTCCCTCCACTGCATCCCAAAACCAGCCCAGCTCATCCCCGCCTCCCTAACCTGTCCTTCCTCTCACCTATCCCCTCCTCCCACCTCAAGCCCCACCCCCATCTCCTACCTACTAACCTCATCCCGCCCCCTTGACCTGTACGTCCTCCCTGGACTGACCTATCTCCTCCCTAACTCCCCACCTACACTCACCTTTACGAGCTCCATCCCCACCTCTTTGACCTGTCTGTCTCCTCTCCACCTATCTTCTCCTCTGTCCATCTTCTATCCCCCTTCCCCTCCCCCATTTCTGATGAATGGTCTAGGCCCGAAACGTCAAGCTTTCCAGCTCCTATGATGCTGCTTGGCCTGCTCTGTTCATCCAGCTCTACACCTTGTTATCTCGGATTCTCCAGCATCTGCAGTTCCTATTATCTCCACCATGTGCCATGATGGGTTTCGAACCCGGGTCCCCAGAACGTTGTCTGGGTCTCTGGATTAACAGTCCAGCGTTAATACCACTAGGCCATTACCTCCCCTCTGTTGGGGCATCAGTTATCCACTTGGATAATGGCATAAAATAGCAAAAATCCAATTTGCTGACAGCACAAAATTATTGACAGCAACATTAAATTACAACAGGATTTTGAAAGTTTAGGTGAATAGACAAGGTTGTGGCAGATGAATTTTAATTTAAGAAAGCATGAAGTTTCCATTTTGGACCAAAAAAGGATTTATCAAGATTTTTCTCTGGAAGAAACAGAAGTTAAATACAGTGGATGTCCAACCCGATTTGGGGGTTCAGCTGTGTGCTCTTTAATATGCCATGAACAGGTGAAGAAAATATTCAAGAAGGCTGATGGAATGCTGGTCTTTCTATCCAAAGGGCTAGAGTATAGGCATCTTATGTTGCACTTATACAAAATCCTAGTTCGACCTCAGTTCAGAGTATGATGACCATTTCTGGGCATCACATCTCACTAAGGATGTTTTAACCTGGGAGGAAGTACAGTGCAGGTTTACAAGGATGATACCTGGACTTCAGGGCTTCAGTTATGGGGACAGATGGTACAAATTAGGCCTTTATTCTTTAGAATTTAGGATGTTAAGGAATGATCTAATCGAGGTCTTCAGAATATTAACAGGGAAGGACAGAGTAGATGAAAATACATTATTTCCAGTGGTTGAAGATTCTAGAACCCAGGGCACGGTCTAAGAATTAGGCCCAAGTCATTCAGGAGAGATGTTAAAAAATACTTCTGCATGCAGAGTGGAGGAGTTTTGTAGCTCTCTTCCTCCACTGGCAGTCAATGCTAATTCAGTTGTTAAATTTAGATCTGATATCAGCAGAACTTCTATTAAGAAAGAGTATCACGGCGTAAGGAGTTAGGCTATAGATCAGCCATGATCTTATTGAATGGCAGAGCAGGCTTGAGAGGCTGAATGGCCTATCCTGTTCTTACGTTCCTAAAAATGTGTGGCATGAAGGACAAACTTCTTATTGAAAAGAATAACATTTCAGTGTGCAGTCAGGCACCTACTGAGATCCCATTCAGAAATCTGACCAGTATTTTATTGAGGAAAGTTCACATGCAGTTACATACTTCAACTGGTGGCAATGGTCAGGTAGTTTGTTGAAGAAAGATAGATCCTGCATTTATGTGACATATTTCACGTCCTCAGATCTCCCAAAGTGTTTTACAACATATTAGTTGCTTTTCCTTCAGAAGAACAGGGTAACTTCAATCTTTAACAGATTGATGCACTGGCAGACAGATGGCAGCTGTGATTCACTGTAGACAAGTGTGAGGTGATACTTTGGTACAAAGAACATGAAAATACAGCATAAGGGTCTTATTCTAAAGTGTATGCAATACCTGGATGTCGATATACTAAGTCATCGAAGATAACAGGACAGTTCAAGGGAGCGGTTGGTAAAGCATACAGTGTTCTAGACTTCATTTAAGGCCATAGAAGCCATGGAAATGAAACAGCACAGAAAAGGACTGTTCAGCCCATCTTGTCTGTGCTGACCTAAAGACACCCAAATGTCCTTTCTAATCCAATCTTCCTGCATAAAGCCCAAAGCCCAAAGCCCATAGCCCTGCAGCTGCAGAACTTAAGGTACAGGTCCAGGTACTTTTAGGAGTTTAGGGTCTCTGCCTTTACCACCACCTCAGGCAGTGAACTCAGACACCTACCACCCATGCATATTTTAAAAAAAAATTTCTTCACATCCCCTCTAATCCTTCTGCCACTTCGATTGAATCTATGACCCGTGATTTTTGAACTTTCTGCCAAGGAATACAGGTTCCTCCTGTCTACTCTATCTCTACTTCACAATTTGTATACCTCAATCACATTACCCCTCAGCCTTCTCTGTCCCAAGGGAAACAACACCAATATCTCCTCGTAGCTACAATTCTCCAGCCCTGGCAACATTCCAGTAAATCTTCTCTGCACTCTGTCCAGAGCAATTACATCCTTCCTATAATGTGGTGACCAGAACTCCATGCAGTACTCCAGTTGTGCCCACATTAGTGTCTTATACAGTTCCATCATGATATCCGTACTTTTGTATTCCATACCTCTGCCAGTGAACAAGAACATTCCGTATGTCTTTTCTACAACCTAGAGTGCAAAAGCAAGAAAGTTGTAATAAACTTACATAAGTATTGTGTACAGTCCTGGGCACCACACTGTGGGAAAAACATAAATGCACTGGAGAGAGTGTAGAAGGACTTTTCCAAAATGATTTCAGAGATTACAAACTCCAGTTAAAAGGATTGGGAAAAAGTTTGGAGTGTTTTCCTTGGAGGGCGGAAAACTAAAAGGAGATTTGGTAGAGGTTTTCAAAGCATGAGGTGTCTGGAGTAAATAGGGAGAAACTGCTCCCATCCATGCATTGAGATCCAGAGAGCAATATGAGGAGAGAAAGAAAACTTTTTCACACAGCAAGTAGTTAGATCTGGAATGCATTGTGTGGATGTGGGAAGAGACAGCTGATGAGCACTAAGTTAAATTGCTCAGAGTCAGTACAGACACGGTGGGCTGAATGTAGCGTAACAATTCTGTGATCTTTTACCCCCTACTGTAAGATTGTGGAATGTGAAACTTGTTGGTTAATTTCTACACTCTTGTGAAACAATCCTCCCAGTTCAATTTTCCTTTATAGGAGTAAAATCTAACATTTCCTTTTCCAGTCTCACTCACATTCCTTCCCATTCAGTCACTAAGGAAGCAACGCTTAAAACACTTCAATCCATTTTCAGTGAAACCCAAAAGAGAGGAGGCACCAAGAGACAAGGAGCGAGAGGAGAGGCGGAAACGTGAGATTCCACCACAGCCACAGAAATCTAGCTCCACACCAAAACCCACTCAGATCAGCAAACCCCCACAGCTTGTCTACAGTGCACATAAGGACATTAAATTAACACTGCTAAACAAGGTAAACTCACCTCGTTATATGCTAGAATTTTTTTTATATACCTTTTGAGTGAAATAAGAATGATGAAACTGAAAAAGTTGTCTTCCTATATGCTGTTCAGAAAAAGAAACGTCATTGGACTTGAAATGTTAACTCTGTTTCTCTCAACACAGAGGCTGCTAAAGCTGCTGAGTTTCTCCAACATTTTCTGTATTTATTTCAGATATCCAGCATTTTCAGTATTTTGATTTTATTTGTGCTCACTATAACAGGAATTTTAAGACAGCAACAGGTTCAGTGTCATTCACCAGCAAATTCTGCTAGTATGGCCATTTACTACTAGCAACAGCAACTGGTAGAGTGAAGAGACAATTTTGCACCTATCATTTTCTAATGAATCTTGGTAAGATCAAACTGGAGTCAACCCAGATCTACATTTTGGAAGAGGGCTGTAGGTAAAAAGGTAAAGTAAGATAAAGTCACCATAGTCCCAGTTGGCACTAGAGCTGCTCTCTTTAGAGAGAGAGAGAGAGAGACGACTGGTGGTGATTTTAGCTGAGGGTCATCACACTACAGGTGAGGGGCTAGGTCGAGAAGATGGAAACTTCATGGTAATCTCAGGTGAAAGTACACTGTTCACCTCCTGGATCAGGTAAAGAAAGACTGTATAAACCCAATTTGTTGTACAGCTCTCTACTTCACATTAATTTAGGAAGCATAGAGCTCCTAGGATGCTGCTTGGCCTGCTGTGTTCATCCAGCCCCCACGCCTTGTTATCTCGGATTCTCCAGCATCTGCAGTACCTTTTATCTCTGATACAATTTAGGAAGCATACTGTGTTTTCTGTACACTGATTCTCCCAAGTTTGCACAAATATGGAAAGTGTTCTGTGTTGGTGTCTGATTCAACAGTGGTTGGTGATTGGGAATAGCCAGAATTCACTTCCTTATAGGCACTTTTCCTCTTAATTCACCGATAGGTCAACATTCATCTCTGGTTTGAGGTGTTCAAGTGAAACGAGCCTGAATGTGATATAAAAAGAACATATAGGAGCATATAAACAAGAGGAGGCCATTCAGCCTGTCGACCCTACCCTGCAATTCAGTACAATCATTGCTCATTGAACACTTCGATGCCTTTTACTCATCCAATTCCCATAACCCTGTATACACTACTAATCAGAAGTCAATCAATCTCTACCCTGAACAGCATGAAGACCTTCCATAACCCTGTGTGGTAGAGAATTCCAAAGGTTCACAGCTCTGATTAAAAAGAATTTTCCTCATCTCGGACCTAAATGGCATCCTCCTTGTTTTTAAACCAAGACATCTAGTTGTAGATTCCCAACAAGGGGTAACATCTTACTTGTGTCAGCCCTGTTTTCCATTAAGTATTTTGAGAGTTTCAATGAGATTGCCTCCCTTGTTAAAACATGTGAGAATACCAGCCCAGTCTCTCTTTATAGGAGAGTCTTCATTGTACTCCCTGCATGGCAATAACATCTTTCCTGAGATAAGGAGACCAAAACTACACACAATACTTCAGGTGGGAGCTAGCCACCTCTATACAGTTGAAGCAAGATTTCACTACTGTACTCAAATCCACTTGCAATAAAGTTTGAGTTCCATTAGCCTGCTAAAAGTTTCTTGCACCTGCATATTAGCCTTCATTGATTTATTGACAAGGACACCTAGGTCCTTTTAGACCATAAGGAATAGGAACAGGCCCCTCGAGTCTGCTGTGCCATTCAGTAGAGTCATGGCCGATCCAACATTTGTCATGTCCACTTTCCTGCCCTTGCCCCATAACCCTCAATTCCCCAACTGATTAAGAATCTGACTGTTTCAGCCTTAAGTATAGACAAGGACTCTGCCCCTTCAGCTATCTATGGCAAGGAGTTCCAAAGACACTCAACCCTCTGAGAGAAGAACTTCTTCATCTGTCTTAAATCGGTGCCCCTTTCTTCTGCAACTGTATCGCCTGGTTTTAGACTCTCCCAAGAAGGGAAGCATCCCCTCAGTGTTTACCCTGTCAAGCCCCTTAAGAATCCTGTATGTTTCAATTAGATCGCCTCTCGTTCTTATAAACTCAGGCAAGTAGAAGCACAACCTGATTCTTCATAGAATCGCTGCAGGGAGGATCTTCCTGATAGTGGGTGTGCCCAGAACCAGGGTTCACAGTATCAAGATTCAGGTAGACGATTTAGGACGGAGATGAGGAGACGTTTCTTCTCCCAAATCGCTGCATTGTGGAAGAAGGCCATTTGGCCCATCAAGTCCACACCAATGCTTTGACGAGCATCCCACCCAGACCCATCCCCCTACCCTGTCCCATTATCCTTACATTTCCCATGGCTAATCCACCTAGCCTACAGATCCCTCAACACTATGGGCAATTTAGCATGGCAAATCCACCTAACCAGCAAATCTTAGACCGTGGGAGGAGACCAGAGCAACTGGAGAAAACCCATGCAGACACAGAGAGAATGTACACGCTCCACACAGACAGCTGCCCAAGGGTGGATTCAAACCTGTGTCCCTGGCTGTGAGGCAGCAATGCTAACCGCTGAGCCACAGTGCCACTGTTTATCCTTTGCTCACATGACAATCCCTCCATATCAGGGATCATTCTAGCAAACCTTTTCTGAACTGCCTCCAATGAAATAATATATTTTCTGAAATAAGGGGGCGGCTTAAAATTGTGCACAATACTCCAGAAGTAGTCTAATCACCACCTTGTACGGTTGCAGTCAGACGTCCCTACACTTATACTCCAACCCCCTTGAAATGAGGGCCAACATTCCATTAGCCTATCTGAATACCTGCTGCACCTGTGTGCTAGCTTTCTGTGTTTCATGCACAACTCCCCCACAAGCCCATCTACAAGTACCTTCCTCAGCCTCATTCTGTTGCAGCTTTCTCTACAGTTTTTAAGAAACGTAGAAGATAGGAGCAGGAGGAGGCCATTTGGCCCTCTGAGTCTGCTCCGCCATTCTGCATGGCTAATCGTCTAACTCAATAGCCTAATCCTGCTTTCTCCCCATAACCCTTGATCCCATTCATCTCAAGTGCTGTACCTAGTTGTCTTTTGAATACATTCAGTGTTTTAGCAACAGCTACTTCCTGTGGCTCCCCAGTCTTTGGGTGAAGAAACATCTCCTCATCTCCATCCTAAATCGTCTACCCGAATCTTCATACTGTGACCCCTGGTTCTGGACATACCCACTATCGGGAACGTCCTCCCTGCATCTACCCTATCCAGTCCTGTTAGAATTTTTAAGTCTCCATGAGATCCCCCTCATTCATCTGAACTCTAGCCAAAACAATCCCAACCTAGTCAATCTCTTCTCATACATCAGACCCATCATCCCCAGAACTAGCCTGCTAAACCTTCGCTGCACTCCCTCGACAGCAAAAGCATCCTTCCTCAAAAAAGGAGACCAAAATTGCACACAATTGTCTAGGTGTGGTCTCAACAAGGCCCTGTACAACTGCAACAACACATCCCTGCTCCTGTACCCAAAACTCCTCACAATGAATGCGAACATACCACTTGCCTTCTTTACTGCCTGCTGAAGAAGGGTCCCAACCTGAAATGTCAACTTTCCTTCACCTCTGATGCTGCCTGGCCTGCTGTGGCCCTCCAGCTCCACACTGTGTTATCTCTGACTCCAGCATCGGCAGTTCTTGCTATCCCCAACATACCATTTTCCTTCATTACTGTCTGCTGTACCTGCATGCTTATCTTCAGTGACTGGTGCACAAGGACTCCCAAGTCCCACTGTGCACTCCCCTCTCCCAATCTACAGCTATTCAGGTAGTAACCTGCCTTCTTGTTTTTGCTGCCAAAGTGAACAGCCCCACATTTATCCAAATTATACTGCATCTGTACAACAGGGTTGCCCATGGTGCAATGGGCTTAGCTCTGGCTACATTCCCGTGTGGGATTATTACCGTCACCAGTTTCTGTAATGAAATATTAATTAGTAAACGTAGTTGATTCAGGTGATGCTTGATCATGATCTATAACTGTATTGTGAAGATATTGACGCTATCTGTCTATTTCAGCCAGCTGATAAGGGCAGCAGAAAACGGTATGAACCTTCTGATAAGGAAAGACCGTCCTCTCCTCCATCCAAACGGGTTACAGTTTCTCCAGAAAGAGGTTGGTAATGTCACGTGAACCACAGGCTAGACTTTCCTGTAACATTTTTCAGCGGAGAGTTGGTGTACGGAGGAAGACGGATGCAGTGGTAACAAAATGAAAAGGACTAGAGAATCTAAGAACAAAGGCTGATTATTCGGCCCATTCTGCTTGTATCTGGTGTCCCATAATGATCTTTTTTGGGACCTTAACGACTCACTGTTTACAACGATTTGGATGTTGGAATACAGAGAGCCAGGTGCTCAAGTCCTTTATGACATAAAGGCAGTATTGTAAACAATGAAATTGAAAGCATAAAATTTACACATCTTTACAACACTTAAATGTTCAAAACTGTAAAAGATAAAGTAACATAAAGATGTTTAAAGGACCAGGTGCGGACCATTCAGCCCCTCCACCCTACTTTACCGTTCAGTAAGATTGTAGGTGATTTAACTGTGGTACGACTCCACTTGTCTATCCACTTTAACCAGTGATTCTCTTGGAGATCAAAATCTGTGTAACATAGGAAAAGGAGAGGCCAATGATCTATAGATTATAGATTTATAATGGAATGCAGGTAGAAAACTGGTGTTAAGGCCTGTTCCCTAGTGTTACAAAGTTGGTATAATACGTGTGGATTGGAAGGCAGGACGTTAGAATTTGTTTGTACAATGATGGGAGGGAGGAGTGCATGTGCCCTTTAAAAGGTATGTGTATTTTTAGGCTTGGAGATTAAAAAAGATGTTTGCGGGCAGCAGTAGATGCACAGAGAGTTCTTGAAATTGAAACATTGTATCAAAAGCCTGTACTGTTAGCAGGCAAAGCAAAATTTTAACCAAGACCAACAGGTTTTTGAATTTTGCCAATTAATTTAAACCACTTAGAGACTGAAAACCAGTTGAATTTAAATCTGATGGTGTTGACAACCTAAGCCCACTCATATTGTAACAAAATTGACAGGTCATCGATGGTATATAAGAAGTGGGTTTTTGAAAATCAGTGCAAGAGTGAACTGCCATCGGAAGAGTAAAACTTTGGCTCTCACAGAAAACTTTAAGCTCCATTTAAAAGGTACCACTGGAGTCTCATAGCTAATGTTCCTGACACAAGGATTTGACGAAGAAAGAATTCCTGACTAAAGAATAGCGGAAGAAGCATGGAATGTTCCAGAAGACACATCCTGACTGTAGTTTTGAGAGTCTAAGTTTTAATTTATTTTTTTCTTATTACTTTTGTTTATATAAGTGAGACTTGTTTTATTGGAACAGCATACAATTAGAATTTTGTTTTAT
This sequence comes from Ginglymostoma cirratum, assembly GCA_024137785.1. Classification (NCBI taxonomy): domain Eukaryota; kingdom Metazoa; phylum Chordata; class Chondrichthyes; order Orectolobiformes; family Ginglymostomatidae; genus Ginglymostoma; species Ginglymostoma cirratum. The sequence goes on from JAHRHZ010000287.1 coordinate 502,688, forward strand.
TCAGCAGTAGTTAGAAGTTAGGGGGGGCATTGTTCAGTTTGTTAGCAGTTCTGTTAATTTGATCATTGTTAGAGTCAGATAAATAAATTCTTACTTGATACTTATAGAGTAACGAGCAGGAGTTCGTTTTATTTCACCACTCCTTTGTAACACTTAGGAATGTTGAGTTTAAGATCCTATTGCTGATCTGCTACACTGCTTAGGAGAGATACCATCGCAAAGATTTTAAAGACACTGGTGATTTCTCAAACAATAGCTTTCTGTGTTACTGTGATGTTGCTGTTTGTTTTTGTTAGTCACTATGTGACATACCATGTGTTTCTTGTGTTTATGTGGGATGTTGCTCTGTATTGCTGTGGAGTAATGCTGTGTGCATAATTGTGTGGTCATGCTTTGCCCTACTTTCAAGTTCTGAATTGTCTTGTTTTTAGGGCATCGTGAGCGGAAGGCATTTGGAAGGCCACCGTCACCAAAAGGTGATCGTCAGAGTAGTCGAACTCCAGCAATGGTTAGGTCATCTCCTGCCCAAGCAGAGCGGTAAGTAGATGCACATGTGACATCACCTGTGGGTTAATTTGAGGATGACTTCATTGAATGTATTTTCCATAATGTCTGGATACAGTTGAAGGTGGTGGAAGTGCTTCTGATGAGGACAGGTGAACAGTGTGAGAGAACACTTGCTAGAGAAAGAGTTCATTTCTAGCTTACATTAATTGGTTTGACATATTTGAATCCTCTTGAAAGCAATATGTCAGTTTAGAAATGGCACAGTATTAGCCTGTAGGTATGCTATATGTGATAATGTACTCAATTACTGTATTGCACCTTATCACAGTGCTATATTACATTCTTTGATCTGTATTATCCCTGCCTTAGCCAAGTTTTAATGCGTGCAATTAGTCCCAACCATTGATTTATTTCTCCATCATTTTCGTCCTTGTTTTGTGGTCCACCACACTGAAGATATTAAGACCGTAAGACATAGGAGTGGAAGTAAGGCCATTCGGCCCATCGAGTCCACTCTGCCATTTAATCATGGCTGATGGGCATTTCAACTCCACTTACCCGCACTCTCCCCGTAGCCCTTGATTCCTTGCGAGATCAAGAATTTATCAATCTCTGCCTTGAAGACATTCAACGTCCCGGCCTCCACTGCGCGCCGTGGCAATGAATTCCACAGGCCCACCACTCTCTGGCTGAAGAAATGTCTCCTCATTTCCGTTCTAAATTGACCCCCTCTAATTCTAAGGCTGTGCCCACGGGTCCTAGTATCCCCACCTAACGGAAACAACTTCCCAGCGTCCACCCTTTCTAAGCCATGCATTATCTTGTAAGTTTCTATTAGATCTCCCCTCAACCTTCTAAACTCTAATGAATACAATCCCAGGATCCTCAGCCGTTCATCGTATGTTAGGCCTACCATTCCAGGGATCATCCGTGTGAATCTCCGCTGGACACGCTCCAGTGCCAGTATGTCCTTCCTGAGGTGTGGGGCCCAAAATTGGACACAGTATTCTAAATGGGGCCTAACTAGAGCTTTATAAAGTCTCAGAAGCGCATCGCTGCTTTTATATTCCAACCCTCTTGAGATAAATGACAACATTCCATTTGCTTTCTTAATCACAGACTCAACCTGCAAGTTAACCTTTAGAGAATCCTGTACTAGCACTCCCAGACCCCTTTGTACTTCAGCTTTATGAATTTTCTCACCGTTCAGAAAATAGTCCATGCCTGTATTCTTTTTTCCAAGGTGCAAGACCTCACATTTGCTCACGTTGAATTTCAGCAGCCATTTCCTGGACCACTCTCCTAAACTGTCTAAATCATTCTGCAGCCTCCCCACCTCCTCCGTACTGCCTTCCTGTCCACCCAACTTCGTATCGTCAGCAAACTTCGCCAGAATGCCCCCAGTCCCTTCATCCAGATCATTAATATATGAAGTGAACAGCTGCGGCCCCAACACTGAACCCTGCGGGACACCACTTGTCACCGGTTGCCATTCCAAAAAAGAGCCTTTTATCCCAACTCTCTGCCTTCTGTCAGACAGCCAATCCTCAATCCATGCCAGTAACTCACCTCGAACACCATGGGCCCTCACCTTACTCAGCAGCCTCCCGTGAGGCACCTTAGCAAAGGCCTTTTGGAAGTCTAGATAGATAACATCCACTGAGTTTCCCTGGTCTAACCTACTTGTTACCTCCTCAAAGAATTCTAACAGGTTTGTCAGACACGACCTCCCCTTACTAAATCCATGCTGACTTGTTCTAATCCGGCCCTGCACTTCCAAGAATTTAGAAATCTCACCCTTAACGATAGATTCTAGAATTTTACCAACAACCGAGGTTAGGCTAATCGGCCTATAATTTTCCATCTTTTGCCTTGATCCTTTCTTAAACAAGGGGGTTACAACAGCGATTTTCTGATCTTTTGGGACTTCTGACTCCAGTGACTTTTGAAAGATCACAACCAACGCCTCTGCTATTTCCTCAGCCACCTCCCTCAGAACTCTAGGATGCAGCCCATCGGGGCCAGGAGATTTATCAATTTTTAGACCTTTTAGCTTTTCTAGCACTTTCTCTTTTGTAATGCCTACCATACTCAACTCTGCCCCCTGACTCTCCTTAATTGTTGGGATATTACTCATGTCTTCCACTGTGAAGACTGACGCAAAATACTTAAGTTCTTCAGCTATTTCCTTATCTCCCTTCAGTAGCCTTCCAGCATCAGTTTGGAGCGGCCCAATGTCTACTTTTGCCTCTCGTTTGTTTCTTATGTATTGAAAGAAACTTTTACTATCATTTCTAATATTACTGGCTAGCCTACCTTCGTATTTGATCCTCTCCTTCCTTATTTCTCTCTTTGTTATCCTCTGTTTGTTCTTGTACCCTTCCCAATCTTCTGATTTCCTAGTGCTCTTGGCCACTATATAGGCTGTCTCTTTTTCTTTGATACATTTCCTGACTTCCTTTGTCAGCCATGGCTGTCTAATCCTCCCCCGGATAATCTTTCTTTTCTTTGGGATGAACCTCTGTATTGTGTCCTCAATTACACCCAGAAACTCCTGCCATTGTTGCTCTACTGTCTTCCCCGCTAGGCTCTGCTTCCAGTCGATTTTCGTCAGTTCCTCTCTCATGCCCCTGTAATTACTTTTATTTAACTGTAACACCATTACATCCGATTTTGCCTTCTCTCTTTCAAACCGCAGACTGAACTCTACCATATTATGATCGCTGCCTCCTAAGTGTTCCCTTACTTTAAGCTCTTTTATAAAGTCTGGCTCATTACATAGCACTAAGTCCAGAATACCCTGTTCCCTTGTGGGCTCCATCACAAGCTGTTCCAAAAAGCCATCCTGTAGGCATTCCATGAATTCCCTTTCTTTGGATCCACCGGCAATATTATTCACCCAGTCCACCTGCATATTGAAGTCCCCCATGATCACCGTGACCTTGCGTTTCTGACATGCCCTATCTATTTCCCAGTGCATCTTGCACCCCGGTCCTGACCACTGTTAGGCCTGTACATAACTCCCATTATGGTTTTTTTGCCTTTGCTGTTCCTCAACTCCACCCACACAGACTCCACATCATCTGACCCTCTGTCATTCAGTGCTATTGATTTGATTTCTTTCTTAACTAACAAGGCAACCCCACCCCCTCTGCCCACCTCCCTGTCTTTTCGATAAGTTGTAAATCCTTGGATGTTTAACTGCCAGTCCTGAACCCCCTGCAACCACGTCTCTGTGATGCCTACCACATCATAATCGTGCAAGATGATTTGTGCCATTAATTCATCTACTTTGTTACAAATACTACGAGCATTTAGGTAAAGTGCCTTAATGCTAACTTTCTTATCATTATTGGAAATCATAAAATGTCCTAAGTTATCCTTCCTTTTTGCTGCATTCCTAGTCTGCCTCGAGCTTAAATCCACCTGCTCACATGCTATCCTGCTGCTTTTCTTTCCATTTAACTCCATACACCCTGTCGCTTTCCCTACCCCCCAACTCAGAAGTTTAAAGTCCTACTGACCACCCAGCTGCAACATGACGTCATGGCTCCGAAACTCAATCCCTCTACCAATAAAACCTAACACACCATACGCCTTCTTAACAACCCTATCGACCTGGGTGGCAACTTTCAGGGATCTATGCACATGGACACCGAGATCTCTCTGCTCATCCACACTACCAAGAATCTTACCATTAGCCCAATACTCTGTATTCCTGTTACTCCTTCCAAAGTGAACCACCTCACACTTTTCCGCATTAAACTCCATTTGCCACCTCTCAGCCCAGCTCAGCAGCTTATCTATGTTCCTCTGTAACCTGCAACATTCTTCCACACTATCCACAACTCCACCGACTTTATTGTCATCCGCAAATTTACTAACCCTTCCTTCTATGCCCTCATCCAGGTCATTTATAAAAATGACAAACAGCAGTGGCCCCAAAACAGATCCTTGCGGTACACCACTAGTAACTGAACTCCAGGCTGAACATTTCCCATCAACCACCACCCTCTGTCTTCTTACAGCCAACCAATTTCTGATCCAAACCGCTAAATCCCCCTCAATCCCATGCCTCCGAATTTTCTGCAATAACCTACCATGGGGAACCTTATCAAATGCTTTACTGAAATCCATATACACCACATCAACCGCTTTACCCTCATCCACCTGTTTGGTCACCTTCTCAAAGAACTTAATAAGGCTTGTGAGGCACGACCTACCCTTCACAAAATCGTGTTGACTATCTCTAACCAAATTATTCCTTTCTAGATGATTATAAATCCTATCTCTTATAATCCTTTCCAACACTTTACCCACAACCAAAGTAAGGCTCACTGGTCTATAATTACCAGGGTTGTCTCTACTCCCATTCTTGAACAAGGGGACAACATTTGCTATCCTCCAGTCTTCTGGCACTATTCCTGTAGACAATGATGACATGAAGATCAAAGCCAAAGGCTCTGCAATCTCCTCCCTAGCTTTTTAGAGAATCCTAGGATAAATCCCATCCGGCCCAGGGGACTTCTCTATTTTCACACTTTCCAGAATTGCTAACACCTCCTCCTTATGAACCTCAATCCCGTCTAGTCTAATAGCCTGTATCTCAGTATTCTTCTCGACAACATTGTCTTTTTCCTTTGTGAATACTGATGAAAAATATTCATTTAGTGCCTCTCCTATCTCTTAGGACTCCACGCACAACTTCCCACTACTGTCCTTGACTGGTCCTAATCTTACTCTAGTCATTCTTTTATTCCTGACATACCTATAGAAACCTTTAGGGTTTTCCTTAACCCTACCTGCCAAAGACTTCTCATGTCCCCTCCTGGCTCTTCTTAGCTCTCTCTTTAGGTCCTTCCTGGCTAACTTGTAACTCTCAAGCGCCCTAACTGAGCCTTCACACCTCATCTTTACATAAGCCTCCTTCTTCCTCTTGACAAGAGATACAACTTCTTTAGTAAACCACGGTTCCCTCGCTCGACCACTTCCTCCCTGCCTGACAGGTACATGCTTATCAAGGACATGCAGTAGCTGTTCCTTGAACAAGCTCCACATTTCAATTGTGCCCAGCCCCTGCAGTTTCCTTCCCCATCCTATGCATCCTAAGTCTTGCCTAATCGCCTCATAATTGCCTTTCCCCCAGCTATAACTCTTGCCCTGTGGTATATACCTATCCCTTTTCATCGCTAAAGTAAACGTAACCAAATTGTGATTTTGTCATGTGCTTGATGCTCTAGTCTCCAGCCTGTGCCAAAGCTGCTGCACAGTTGACTTTTTAGTGAGCGAGAAGGCTGGGCAGTATGGTACCATCGTCATTTCCTATTTTTTCTCTGCTCCTTCACCGCCACATCGCACATCCTCAAGGAAGAGTCTTTGCCTTTTTGTAAACCTTCCTCTGCTTTGACTCCATCGGGATTGGTAGTCAGTTGTTTCGTACCAGCTATAATTTTGTGACACTCCGGTAGAAAGTGTAGCCAATCGTGCTGTTTTTCAAAGAAAATGTAATTTCATGCCCATTTTGCAACAGGGAATTATCACAGTCAGTGCAGCATCAGAGTATAGTTCTTCATTCGCTGCAAGAATACTTGTCTTTGATATACAACATGCTAAAATCATTGCTTGGCTTTACAAGGAACCAATCTAGGTGAGTGTTTGCAGAGGTGATGAGCGAACAGGACTTGGCATGAGTAAAGAGACAGACAGCAGAGGTTTGAATAACATTCAGTTTACATAGAAGAGAATAACAGAATTAAGACAGGAACTCATCGGTAGTCAAGAATCATGACAGTGATGAGAGTTAAAAAGAACAAAGAAAACTTACAGCCCAGGAACAGGCCCTTCGGCCCTCCAAGCCTGTGCCGATCCAAATCCACTGTCTAAACCTATCGCCCAATTCCTAAGGATCTGTATCCCTCTGCTCCCCACCTACTCGTGCGTCTGTCCAGACGCACCTTAAATGAATCTACCGTGCCTGCCTCTACTACCTCTCCTGGCAACGTTATGGCAGGAGCTGAGCTGAGACAGAGTTTGAGTCAAGCTGTGATACAGAGGAGGAACAGGCGATTTTAGTGATGATAGCAATATGTGGTGAGAAGCTCATTTTGAGGTTAAGACAGACACCATGTTGTGAACAGTCTGATTCAGCCTTGGATAATTGCCAGGCAGAGAACTAAAGTAGGTTCCTAGCCGGTGGCAATGATGCAGTGATATTTTGCTAGACTAATAATCCAGAGACCCAGGTAAAGCTCACAGCAGATGTTGCAATTTGTATTCAAAATTCTGGCATTGTAAGTTTAATGATGACCATGAAGCCATTATTGATTGTCGTAAAACCCCATCTGGTTCACTAATGTCCTTCAAGGAAATAATTTCCATCCTTACTGGTCAGGCCTACATGTGACGCCACATTTTGTAGTTACTCTTAACTGCCCTCTGAGAAGGCCAAGCTATACAGTTGTAACAATTCACTCAAAAGTTTCAAACCAGACAAAGCACCTGGCATTGACCAAGACACCGAAAACCACAGCAACAAATTCAGCCCTGTCGACTCTGCAAAGTCCTCCTTGCTAATATTTGGGCGCTAGTGCCAAAATTAGGAGAGTGGTCTCGTAGATAAGCAACAGCCTCACATTGTTATATTCTGTCTCAGAATATTACAAGTATTAGTTATGGGTTTCTAACAAGAATAGACAGGGTAAAGGCAGAAAGGACATTTCCTGTTGACCATGGAGTCTAGAATCAATGGTCACAGTTTAAGGATACAGGGTAAGCCATTTGTGTGATTACCATCAAGTAAGGGAGTCCAGCCTGGTTCAGTGAAGAATGCAGGAAGGCATCCCAGGAGCAATATCCTTCAGCTGTTCCTTTTTATTAGATGGAATGAATTAAATTGGCTGAAAACTGGCATCATTTGCAACACTAGGCCTACTTAAATTGTGGTGCCAACCTGATGAAGTTAGAACACATGACTGTTTGTATACCAAACTGCATAACTGGAAGTGATATCAGTTTTCAAAATCCTGTACCTCCTTCCCTGATGGCATTATGGGTCTACCAATAGCAAATGGGCTGCAGCAGTTCAAGAAGACAGCTCACCACCACCCTCTCAGTGCAGCACCCACTTCCCATGAGTGAATAAAAGGAAAAACTATGATACTGGCACTTAAGGATAATGTGGAAAAATTGCCTAAGAATGTGTTGTACAAGCACATCACATTCAACCCAGTCAATTGCTGCACTTGCTTAGCATTAACTTGTTCAGTGATGCCCAGGTGGATTCCACCAGGGCCACGCAGCTCCTGACTTCGTTACAACCTTGGTTCAAACGTGAACAAAAGAGCTGAATTCCGGAAGTGAGGTAAGAGTGACAGCCCTTCACATCAGAGCTGCTCTTAACCAAGTGTTACATCAAGGAGTTCAAGCAAAACTAGAAGCAGGGAATTGAGGAATTTATTTCTGTTGGTTAGAGTCCATACCTGGCACATAGGAAGTTGCTTGTAATTATTTTAGTCAGTTATCTCAGTTCCAGGACTTCTCTGCAGGAGTCCCTTAGGGTCATATCGTGAGCCCAACTATCTTCAGCTGCTTCATCAATGACATTCCCTCTATCATAGAGTCAGAAGTAAGGTATGTTCACTCCTGATTGCATGATATGGGATTTGGTGATATTTGCACGATATTTGGGATTCCTCAGATACTGAAACAGCCCATATCCAAAAGTGGCAAAACCTAGACAATACCCAGGCAATGAGCATGTCCAACAACAGAGAATCTAACCATCACGCATTAACATTCAATGGCATTACCATCACTGAATCCATCACTAACAACGTTCTGGGGTTTACCGTTGACCAGAAACTGAACTGCACCGGCTATATAAATAGAGTGGCTATGAGAGCAGGTCAAAGCCTAGAAATTCTGCATTGAATAACTCAGTTCCTGACTCCCTAAAGCCTGTGCCCCATCTACAAGGCACAAGTCAGGAAAGTGATGGAATGTTTCCCACTTGCCTGGATGAGTGCAGCCCCAACAACACTCAAGAAGCTTGACACCATCCAGGACAATGCAGCCTGCTTCGTTGATACCACGGCCACAAGCATCCACTCCCTCCACCACCGATGCTCAGTGGCAGCAGTATGTACTATCTACAAGATACACAACAGAAATCAACCAAGTCTTCTTCTACAGCACCTTCCAAACCCATGGCCATTACCAGCTAGAAGGGCAAGGGCAAGGGCAGCAGATGCATGGTAATACCACCCACATGTCATCCTTCAGACCACTCAGCGTCCTGACTTAGAAATATATCACTGTTCTTTCAGGGCCCTGGGAGGAAGTCCTGGAATTCCCTTCCTAATAGCACTGTGGGTGTATCTACAGCAGAAGAAAGCAGCTCACCACCACGTTGTCAAGGGCAACTGGTGATGGATAATAAATGCTGGCTGGCCAGCCAGCAAAGCCTATATCTCCTAAGTGAATTTTTAAAAATTAGGGAACAAACATGTAGTGGGTATGAAAAACAATGGATGTCGTTTCATATTGGGAGGAAGCTTCAGCTCATTCATGACTGAATATTGAATAAGCAGTCTGATCATTTTTTCAACAGCAAGGAGTAAAAGGAGATGTTTGTGAGCTACAGCTGTGTGCGGTTGGGTGTCATCACCGTATCTGTGAAAACTTAAAGTTGTTTTTTTGGATATTGTTGCTAAGGGGAAGCATGTAGGTACTAGAAGACTAGGAAGAGAAGCTGTTGCAAGTCATTCTGTGGCTAAAGAATGGAATCAGGTGAGAGGAGTGTTGTGATGTTAACTGTTTCAGAGACTTCTGACAAGTTATGAAGAGTGAGGATGAATGATCTCCTTTATCAGAGATACATTATAGGCAATTTATGGCTTTGAACAACTCTGGCACTTTGCTGGCGACAGAAACCTGACTGAAGGAATTTAAACACAAAGCTGCAGAAAACTGGGTGTGAATTTAGGAAGTAATGACGCTTTCGAGAAGTTTGGAAAGGAAAGGGAGTTTGGAGATGGGATGGAATTTGCAAGGACAGTGAAGTCAGGAGTTGAATTTTTGAGAAGGGCAGATAATAAGTTGATAGAGTTATACAGTTCAACTCATCTGCACTGATGTTAAAGGAGAGAGAGAGAGACGCAGTATGTGAAGGGAGAGAGAACTGTTAACATTATCAGCAGGCATAGGGAGGTCAGGTCTGATGGTTTCGCAGCCTATAGTTAACTGGAAAAAAATTCAAGGTCGTAGAATGAGTCCCATGGACAAGATGAGCTTGAAGAGGGCATATGGGGAGATGGGACAGACGGAGAAAGATGAGAGCTTGAGCTCGGGCAGGGGAAGCATTAGAGGGCCTTGGCCCAGTGGGACAGAGAAAGTGAAGAGCATTAAACTTGGTGACAAAGTCATGATCCTTCTTGTGCTTATTGTTGGACATGCTGGAGGGACAAAGAGGGGAGAGGATTTGAGGTTGGTGTGGGAGAAGCCTGGCAATGTGAATGTAAACCATTTTTTTGCTTCCCCTTTTAGAAAACGGCCACCATCACCACAATCAAAGGTCTCAAGCAAAGTGACCAGTGTGTCTTCAAGTTCCAGCAAGTCTCACGACACAACAGCCTCTGCCACTGCTACATCCTCTGCAAAGTCAAGCAAGTCCAGCACGTTATCACGCAGGGAGGAGCTGCTGAAACAACTGAAAGCTGTAGAGGATGCCATTGCCCGCAAACGAGCAAAGATTCCTGGCAAGGTCCAGTAGCTGTGAACCAATCAACGTGGGACCGCAGTCTATTGATTAGAGACAGCTGTCAGTATTTTCAATGATTAAATCTGTGATTTTTTCAGGAAGTAGCCATGTTGAGGGACTACTTGGGTACCTCACTGCCATCCTCTCAACCTCCTGACAACCCAGTGGGTGACAGCTGCAATTTAACTCCCGATCTGTCATCAATTTTTTTAAAAAGTGGAGAGATCGCTGCAGACTGTGAACTGTATTACGTATTTAACACAAACTGACGCTGCAGTGGCAATCGGTTCAAACCAACAGTCAATGACTGGACATGAACACATGAAATCTGACCCTAGAGAAAGCCACACCTTTTACACTGCTTTAGAAGTTCTTAGTGTGTGTGTGTTGTCTGAAGGAATTCCCCAAATATACATAATGTGTTACCAGAGAGCAGGTGAATGTGCTGTCAAACGCTGCTTTCTTGTTCTCCCTCCATTTTTTGGGCAAACTTGTTCTTCTGGCTTCCCAAATAAATATTCTTTCTTTTATTTTACACTTTTCAGATTTTTAATCTCGTGTACACACCTAATGGTTGTGTTGGATGTGTAGGTTAAAGACTGAAAACTCTGAAACGATCATTCTGTTAACACATAGCTGGGTTATTGCAGTAAAACTGGTTTTCTTTTATATGCTGATAACATCTGCAGAAGCTGGGAGGACAGTAATTGCATTGAATGGGCAGATAAATGTTCAGGATTGACTTTTTTTACATGACTTTAATAAAGGATTTACTAGTTGTAAAGATTCAGAACTGTTTTGATCAGTAACCTAGCCTTAAGTTAATGAAAGTAAGCCTGCGTCAATATTTGCACTTGAGGAGATGCTCTTCACAGGTCGGTCAGCTTCCTCACTGTTCTTGGGCTTCACATGTCACATAGAAGATGCGAGATGAAAAGTTGCCTCAACCTTCAGCATCAAACTGTGCTGACCCTCAGCTTGTACCTGTCTAAGTTACAACCTTCAGGCATGATTCACATGAACATTCTGAGACTGAATCACAGAATTGTTACAGCACAGGAAGAGGCCATTGGCTCATTGTGTCTGTGCTGGCTCTCAGAACATCTTACATAGTGCCATCCTCTTTCCTTCTCCCCATAATTCTGCACATTCTTCTCATTCAGAGACCCATCAATTCCTTTTTGAAAATCTTGAATGAACCTGCCTCCTGCACACTCTCAGGCAGCACATTTCAGACCCTTATTGTGTGAAAAAGTTCTCTCGTGTCACTTTTTCTTCTTCTATAAATTACTTTAAATCTGCACCCTCTTGTCGATCCTTTCATTTTTAGACTTTTTTTTTTACAAACTGTCTCTGCTTGCCCTCTCCTCAGCCCCTGCCTCTTCCCTGCAACATCCATGGGATCAACTCAAATACAGATGCAGTAAAACCCTACAGGCTGTTCATATGCGGGAACTGTCACCTTTTGTCTGCCTTATAGCTGAAACTGAGGCTTCCTGCCTTGTAAAGTTGCCTGATCCTTAACCTGAGGGATATCATACACACATTTCACATTTTCTCATGTGTATGTTTACAATCCTTGCTTCCTGTCCGTGTTTGCTTATGATGATGATAAATGGCTTCAGGTGAAGCTTGACCTATAATTAAATATAATTAGTAGATTGAGTAAACATACCATAGAGTGAGGCTTTTTCTTGGTTTTCAAACTACACGTAACCCATTTTGTTCTGCCAACTGGGAAAATGTAAATTGCTAGCAATATTCTTAAGTCTGAGTGTAATGCTGCAGGAAGTAATGTACATTCGCAGAATTCTTGGAGTAGCCTGCATGTGCTGGTCCTCGACAACTTTGGAGCCAGATGGCTCTTGGTCACCAAAAGAGCAAGCAAAAATAATTTGAAGCCAATTTTAAAGGACTTTTTGAACGAAATCAGTTGGGAATGTGGCAGATAATCAAGCTGCCTAGTAGACTTTTATTTAAGGAGTAACAGCAAGCATTGTCTTTCAGCTCAGTTGAACTTTCAGGTAAATCCACTTGCAGTCAGAGAAACTGCTTTGTTTCTTTTTATCCACATAAAAACAAAATTGTCAGAATCCAGTTTGTCACCAAGCACTGATGGGCTAAGACACATTCCCACTTGATTTGACAAACCAGCATGATAGAAACAGATCCTAGTAACTTGACAAGTTAATCTCTCAGGGCCATGCTTCATTGAGCAGCTTGGAACAGTGTCTAATCTAATGTCCATTGGTCAGGGTGAACCTGAGCAGCTGCTGTATTGAAGTCACAGGAATGGAATTCCTGTTGCAGAACTAAAGTGTCAGGGGCAAAGTCTGAGACACTGTAGCTGCTATCCTTGTCCTGTTAAATTGTGCACATTTACAATATATTTCTGCATTTGTTTCTTATTTGTATGTATGTAATAGGTTTTCAAATCTCATCAAATGTTGAAGCTTGGATCATTGTCTCTCTTGGGGGCTCTGAGTGAGTCTAGGATACATTAAATGCAATGTATGTACTCTGGGATTTCATTGGTGCAGGAGATTCTCTTGCCGGTCATGCCATCATTAACTCAAATCAGGAAAATATTTGAATACACGTTCCAAAACGTCTGCCTGGCAGCTGTGCAGGATATTGTCAAATGGATAAAGGTGGGGCTGTTTTCAAGATTGCCCCAGTGTTGTGTCACCATCTGACAGAATCCATAGCAACTGGGTAATGTTTGCTACAATGTTTTGTTTTTGAACTGGAATGTTGCCTTTTGCCCGGCAAGTTTTTACAAAAGTTCTTGTCAGTCAACCAAATGGATCTGAAGTGATGGTGGTGGTAACAGAGAGGTGAGAACTGCAGACTGCATCAGTGTGTGCCCTGCAGTGCTAAAACTAAGACACATCAATAGAAGAGCAAATGAACTGTTCCAGTATTAGCTCCAGCCAACTGCTACAGTGGGTTTGCTGATTGTCTACAATGGTTTGCAATTATTTTCCCCTCTGTTCCTCCAGGCATTTTCTATTGCTGAGATTCCAGGGGCATCAGGTGATCTTGGATACCTTTATCAGGAAGTTAATTAAGACAGTGGTGCTTGGAGACTATTTAATTCTAGCAACATTTCAGCTGAACCTATCCTCACTGAACAAGGCTTCTTGAGCTCAGTGGATCAGAGGCTGAAATTAAATATTCAGAACACACCAGCGTTAAACTGTACCTTGATCCGTAGAGAGCAGCTGCCAATGCATTTTGCACTATAGAGCCATATGGAATGTATCTCTGGTTTTATGTCTTTTATCCCTGATTAACCAAGCTGGATAGAAGCAATATTCTACTACGCATTGAGTGTCATATGGTAACGTGTGTAGACTTCTCTCTCTCTCTCTCTCTCTCTCTCTCTCTCACTCCCCAATCTTTCATTTATTAGTATATTTACAAGTCTGGGTTTTTTTCATAGTCATTATCAGAAACCAAACAGAAATCAGGACTGTGCTTTTGATTAAGGATGTCCTGCAAAGGAAGACCCAGGATCAGTTTGGGAATTCTTTGCCTGTAATTCAGCACAAGGATGTAATAGAACTAAATAGTACATCTGTTATCTACATGTTGTATGTGACTAATGTGGGAGGTCTGTACTGGGGCTATATTTAGGGTTGCATTATAAGTTGTCTAATGTGTGACCAATGGTTTATAGAGATAGGGGGTCCAGCATAGGCTCCAAACACCAGCAAACATAACCTACGTGCTCACATTGTACTTTATTTGAGTGAGGCTCCCTCAGCTTAATGGGCCGAATCAACTAAAGTGTAACTAGGTCAATGAAAAATGCTTGCTCACAATGAGAATGTAAGTTGATTTATTAGAAGTGAAAGCTAATAGAATGTTTCTGGAGTGTCTGTTGATACTGAACTGATGTGGCTTCACAGGTTTGCTTCATTTATACTCCTGGTATGTTCCCTTTATACACTGGGCACCATCTTTAGTTTATTGATATTTTCTGTATTGCCGTTTGTGGGCAGTAACTCACTCCCTTAACCAACTGAGTCATGAGGCAAACTGCAGTGTGATGCTCTAACTGTGAAGTTCTTAGAGCTCTAAATACTATGCAGCACCAGGGTATTTGTAAATAATTGCTCCCTAACAAATTGTACATGGGTCATCACATGATACAAGAGTGCTGAAATCCCATGACTCCCAGCCCAATCAGTGGCTTCCAACTCCTGTTGCCTTCTTCCTTTTGTGGATCCATAAGCAGCTGGCTCCTGCCTGATTGTTAACAATATGATGATATTCAGTCACATCCAAGACTAATTGTCTGCCTCACCCAAACTCCACTTGTTGGCTTTCAGTGGGATGATTACTGGATAGTTCTAGGGTGGGGATCTCAATGGCATCCTCTCTCTCTCCCACTCTCTTTCTCTTTCCCCCTCCCCCAGTCTCTGACTCTCTCCCGTTATCTCTCGCTTCCATCCCCCCACCACTATTTCTAACTCACTCTCCTCTCTGTGTCTGTCCCCCTCCCTCTTCCGCTATACATGTTTTACCAGTTTTTGTGTCTCTCTTCTCCCCCTGGGGTCGGCAAACCTCCCCAGTGAGTGAACCTGGGTCTTTACTAAATTGGCTTTTAAAGACATTGTTTAAATTATGTGATTTCATGATTAATCAAGGTATGCACACTTCTGTTGTGGTCTGTGTAGTTCTGGGTGACTGTTTGAAGAGGAAGGCCCAGTTAATTCTCAGGCTGATGCAGTTAAATACAGTGAAACATTCATTCATAACCTTAAATTGGTTGAAGTCTGTGTGTGCAGTTGGAGTGTTATGTAGTGTCCGTCCTTGCCAACCTACAATATTAGGTAATGTCCCTGGGGACAGTCTGCAAATTTCTTTGGTGTCTGTACATTCTGCTTGTACATAAGGTCTCTAGCGTTCATCAGTTCTTGCAGACTGTCAGCTTTCCTGGGCAACCCGCAGGGTTCACTATCCATTTTAGTCAAGATTAGAGAAAGCAATACTAGATGTTGCAGAGGTCAGATTGTATACTGGAAATACAACAAATCTGTGAGATAAAGCAGCTCCGTTCCAGGTTTTAACCTCCGTTTGTCTCGTTATTGCAGTTAATGGACTGTTTAAAGCAATTGGTGTTTTTCTAAATTTGGGGCAATGGAGATTTATCAGTGGACTGATGATGGTGAGATCTGTTGTGGCAGGAGTTAACAGGCTGAATGTTACTCTGAAATTGGCCAAATAGAGGTAACTTGCTGAAACTTCAGGCCCCAGTGGGGCGATGCTGGGCTGGTCAAGGCATTGTAGCTGAGAACAAAGACCAACTGTTTTCTTCTTGTGTGGTGAAACAAAGAGTTGCATATATTACACTATAAAGAATTTCTTGGAGTTTAAAAACCCTGACTATTTCAGTTATTATAGCAAAAGTTTAAAAAAAGCTCCAATTGCTTAACACAAAAGCTAAATACTGTGAACAGTAGAAATCTGAAATAAAAACAAAATACTGGAAGTACAGTTTTGATAAAAGTCTTTTTTCTCTCTCAACGCAATTGCCATTCTCTTGTTTTTGCTTTTTTAAAAAAATCTATTTATTATTTACATCCTCCACAAACCTTCCAAACCCTCTTGGCTGCCTTTCTTAATTCTACTCAGTTGTGGGAGTGAATAAGAATGGCCTGTAGGGATTGGTGCTCAAGTTTTGTATGCCCCCAATCTCCTCAGTATTTGAAAATCTGAGTGTGCTGTGCAGAGATCCTTGGGTTACTTCGTATTTTTTATTGCAGGGTCGGAGAATGACAGCAATTTCATGATAGATTACACTGTGATAGAGATTACATTGGCACTGAGTCCAGGTGGATTGCCCCTTTGTGAGGTCTCCAAGGGTATCCAAGGTGAAGCATAAAGTGCTAATTTCAAGAGAAGTTTCCTAGTTACTCAGGATAGTCTTCCCTACATACAAACACTGTCAGAGCTTTACCCAGAGCCTGCTGAGCCTTGTCTGAGCCCCTCCCCAATCTCTGCATGAAGTAAATGTCCAGTTTGGGTTGAATCCCAAAAGAGTGAGCAGCAACACAAAGACTGATTTTACTGGGAGTTAGTGGAATTCCAAATGTAAATGCTGTGTTGTTTGGAGGAATCTGCAGGTTCTGCCAATTAAACCTATTTGTACAGAGCCACGTGGAAGGCAGCCATGATTAATGTTTCTCTGCTAGTTGCGCTGATGCTCATTGTTTCTTTCTATGAAGAGTTTTGTATTAATGGTAGTGACGATTGTGTACAATCTAAACTTTTTGTATTTTCTGCTCCCTGTAATGGATGTTCCAAACCCCAGTCCCATAAAATAAACTCTGTATCTCTTGTCTAACCCTGGCGTATCTTTATTCCCTCAACCATACGTTGTGACTTGATGTGAATGGAATATTTTCACTCGTGTAACCCTACATTTCTGAAGCAGGGAAACTCCCATTTCATGCTGTAACTGTGATGTTATTTCAAAAAGAATTGGCTCAGATTGTATTTCAGCTTCTGGCAACCTGCCAGTGTTTGAACAAAGGATGGGTTATGCAACAAACCAATAATAAGCTCATGAGTACCCATTAATATTGCACTTCCTATACATCTGCCAGTGGCTTGATGAGACTCTGCAGTGAGAATAGTATAACAGCACCTTCCTCTGAGTAGTAGGGTGGACGGTGTCAGTTTGGGGAATTAGTAGTTGAAAGATGGAAGAAAGCGTGGATTTTTTTAAAATGAGAAATCCAGCCTCCTGCTTATTGGTACACATTGCATTAGATGGAAAATAGTTGTGCAAGCCTTTCTCAATTCCAGTGACCCGCCTTTTTTCCATCCCACCTACTCACTTCACTGGATCTCTCAATCCCACTTTCAACTTCTCACGCAAAGAGAAAGAATGAACCATGATGTTAATTTTTTCCTGAGGAAGTATATTGCAATCTTTACAACACAATTAGCCAATGGAATATTGTGTTAGCCAATGAGGGGAAAAAAGACATTTGTAAAGGTTATTTTTTTGAAAACTAATGACTAAATGCCTCAAATATCGCATTCTAATGCTGCTGCCCATAAATCACCAAAATATAGAAAATATCAGCACAAAATTAATCTCTCCAGGAGTAAATGATCAAAAAGGCACAGCATGACACGGCAGAAAATATTTCTGTGCTATTGAAATTAATCACCGATCACACATTCCCCTCCACTGAGTGATACCCCTCCTTTGACTGAGACCTGAGATCAGGGAGTTAGGGGAATATCTTTATGAAGAAAGATTTGACAGAATGAACCTGCAGTTTAGAAGAATGAGGTGTTCGTATTGAAACATACAAAATTCTGAGTGGAATTGACAGGGTGGATGCTGAACGGAAGTTTCCCCTTGTATTTGATTAGAATTACCGGGTACAGTATTAGTTATGACCATATTGAATGGCCGAGCAGGCGTAAGGGGCTGAATGGCCTACTCCTGCTTCTAAATCTTACATTCGCATGCTTGTATATTCCAACAAGCAGCATCTTCCCTTGATATTGAAAATAGCTGCAAAGTTAATACTGCAGAAACAATCATTCTTCCTTATTTGAAGTTAACGACTGTTTTTAAACATTTTCAGCTTTATCTGAATATTTAATTCTCTGTGTAATAACTATCTGTTGTCATATCTTGTCAGTTTTAGAATTGGCATTGGGAGATAATTCAGGATTGGAATTCTAATTCTGGTGCCTACTCCTAAGACAGGTACGGCACAGGGTTAGGTACAGGGTAAAATTCCCTCTACATTGTTCCCATCAAATTCTCCCAGGGCATGGAATGTACGGCATTAGATACCGAGTGAAGCTTCCCTACACTCTCCCCGTCAAACAGTCTCAGTACAGGGACAAAACAGGATTGCATACAGAGTGAAGCTTCCTCTACCATATCCTCATCAAACACTCCCAGACAGATGGCACAGGGCTAGATACAGAATAAAGCTCTCTTTACTGTCCCCATCCTAAACTCCCAGGGCAGGGAACGCACAGGGTTAGACAAAAATAAAGCTTCCTTTAAATTCAACCTATCAGCAAGTTTTTGCCAGCTAGATCTTGTGTACACCCCATGGTGCTAAGCAATCTGCAATCGGCAGCAGTGTAAACACGATTTTAAATCAGTATGAGGTAATTTGCTTTTAAAAAGTGCAGCAATCCCTTCCATAATCCATTTTAAAATAGTCCTTTTCCCAATTCAGTCTACAAACATTAGGGAGAAAAACAAAGCTCCCTCTACACTATCCTATTGGAGGTTCCTGATGCACAGTGAACAATTTTGGATGGTATTGAAACAAACTCAGAAAGTCCCAGATAAAATTCCTGGTACCAGATGATTTAATTTCCAGAGTTCCTATCCTGACTGAGAATGCAGCTGGACTGGTTTTATTGCTGCTTTCAGTTCGATTCTTACTGTGTTGTCGTGTTCACCAGGGCAGAGCAGCTTCACTGTCATTTTTAATGACTCAGATTTATTTTATTGATCAAATGTCTGATACTGGAAAATTTACTGTTGTGTTTCAATCTCCAGATCAAGAATTGCATTAACATGATTGCCATTTCTCTGACGATGTACCTCATTTAACTAATCACTAAAAAAGTAACTATCGGCTCGCTCGAGCCAAGGTTTAAGATTCTTTCAACATCTGCTGGTTCTTTCTTTGTAATCCAATCAATATGAGCATCAAGCCTGGACAAATGACTATTTATTCTCAGCTCAGCCTCTCCAGAATCTGGAATGAGTTCATTTATCAACCTTATGTACAGTCTTGCCTCCATCTTACAACAAGGATGTTCATCTACAGAAGACAGAACTGTTTGACATGGGGCTTGACAATTACCACTAAAACCCCCTTCAGAAGTGGAAGTGAACAGTGCATCTTGACGCGTCACCAATTTTCTTATTACAGCATAGTCATAACAGCTCCTGACTTGGCACAGCGACAGGCACATGATGTATCTCAGGCTTCTATGCTGTAGAGTTTAGGGATCTGCAAGGCATGTTCTTATATTCACTGTCCTCACACCTCATTGTGACTGGCCTCAATTCCACAGTTTTTTATGCATCTCCTTTCAGCCAGGAGAGAACTTCAGATCTATTCAGTTACTGCAATATTTCAGATTTGAATTACTTAAATTGTTTGGTTTCTACATAGGGGGATATGGCACTTAAAGGTCAACAGACCTTGTGCCTTTGAAAGAGCTGCCAATTAATTGCACCCTTTGGAACAGAATGGGGCTTTCTCAAATCCACAGCTGATACTGTAATGATCAGAAATAATCTATTTCTCTGGAGAGGCACAAAACTCATTAAGGCTCATGCTTGCAACTCCTGACTTTGACTGATCAAACACACACTTTGGCTCTTACAATGGTTTGTTTTGTTTTCAAACTTTACTAACTTTGTGAGAAAGACTCGTTCAATAAACAACTTTTTAACTTGTAAAATCTTAAAATGTGTCCATGTCTTGCTTTTAATAATAATTGACATTTCGGTTACAGTATTGAAGTCTAAAGAGATTGCATTTTAATGTTTTTTTATAAAAGCAAATCTCTTTTGATTATTATGGATGTCAACCCTTGATGTGGCCTTTAAAAGAGTTACAATACTGACACTTGCAGGATTTTGTAATGGGATTTGGGAATCACTGCAAGACCTGCATTTTGACCAGTCTAATTGCTCTGATCCATGTACTTGCCATTTAGGGAGTGCTACAAAGGCTCACCTGACCAATGCTGGGATTATCCTACAAGGAGAGACTGAGGAGGCTGGGCCTGTGTTTAAGTTTAGAAGATGACAGTCAATTAATTGAAACTGCCCAAATTCTTAAAAGAGAGACAGAGCTGATGGAGATAGGATGCAGATATAACCAGGGGACATAATGCCAGCCTAAAAACCAAAGCCATTAGCACTGAGATGAGGAAAAATGTCTTCGCTCGGAAGACAATGAATCTCTGTAAATCTTTAATCCAGAGGGCAGTGTCAGCTCAGTCATTTAGTAGTTTCAAGACTGACATTGATTTCCAGATACTAAAGATATCAAAGGGATATGGGGATATTGTGAGAAAATGACATTGAGGTAAAAGATCAACCATGATCTTGTTACACAATGAAGCAGAATAAAGGGACTGAATGGCCAACTCCTAATTTCCTGTGCTCTATATAAAAATGTGGTGGTTTGCTTTCTTAAACCACTTAAGTATATTTGGTGCTTCTTGAAAGTTCCAAATCCATAACTACTTCCATCTAGAAGGGAATACCACCCATAAGACCATAAGAAATAAGTACAGGAGTAGGCCCCGACAGCTATCTCTGGGAAGGAGTTTCAAAGACTCTCAACCCCCTTGGGGAAGAAATTCTTCAACTTAATCTTAAATTGGTGCCCTTTTGTTCTAAGACTGTAGCCTCTGGTTCTGAACTCCGCCATAAATGGAAACATCCAATCAGCATTTATCTCGTAATGCCCTTTAAAAATCCAATATGTTTCAATGAGATCACCATTCATTTTTCTAAACTCCAGTGAGTAAAGTCCCAATCTGTTTAGCCTTTGCTCATAAGACAATCCCTCCATACCGGGGATCATTCTAGTGAACATTCTCTGAACTGTCTGCAATAAAACTGCATCCAAAAAAAATTCCATTAGCCTAAGTAAAACCCAAAAGAACAGTCAATGCTGGAAATCAGAAAGCTGGCAGCAGAACTGTTCTGAGGAAAGGTCACTGGACCCAAAAACGTTACCCCTGATTTCTCTCCACATATGCTACTAGACCCACTGAGCTTTTCCAGCAAATTCTGTTTTTGTTCCTGATATACAGCATCCATGGTTACTTCAGTTTTTACATCTAATGGTTCCCCACATTTGCTCTGGTTGAGACTTCCTTGAAAAACTCTAATAAATTAGGCAGACATCATTTTCCTTTCATTAAGCCATATTAACGCTGCTTGATTGGATTATGATTTGCCAAATATTCTACTATCACCCCTACAAGCTCTTGTCCAAGCCATTCACCATCCAGACTTGGAAATATATCACTCCTTCACCACAGCTAATTTGAAATCCTAGAGCTCAATAAAATTCTATAACATCTATAAAATTCTAACAGGACTATTCAAGGTGAATGCAGAAAGGATGTTCCCGATGTCTGGGGAGTTCAGAACCAGGGGCCATAGTCTGAGGATATGGGGTAGGACATTTAGGAGCATTGAGGAGAAATTTCTTCACCCAAAGAGTGATAAGCCTGTGGAATTATCAGTGCAGAATGCAATCGAGGGCAGAACATCAAATGTTTTCAAAAAGGAGTTAAATATAGTTCTTAGGACTAAAAGGAACAAAGGTTACGGGAAAAAAATATGAGTCGGGACTGAGTTGGATGATCAGCCATGAGCAAATTGAATGATGGAGCAGGTTTGAAGGGCCAAATGGCCGACTCATGTACTTATATTCTGAGTTTCTAAGACTTGGAAGTATCTAGTGGTGCACTTGTGTAGCTACTGCCATGTCCTTCAAAGTGGCAGAGGTCTCAGATTTGGAAGATGTTGTCTAAGGATCTTTGTTGAAGTTCCTGCAGTGCATCTTGTAGATAGTGCACACTGCTGCTACTGAGCGTCAGTGGTTGAAGGAGTGGGTGCTTGTGGATGTGGTGCCAAACAAGTGGGCTGCTTTGTCCTGGATGGTGTCAGCCTTCTTAAGTGTTAGAACATAGAACATAGAACAATACAGTGCAGAACAGGCTCTTCGGCCCTCGATGTTGTGCCATCCTGTGAACTAATCTAAGCCCATCCCCCTACACTATTCCATCATCATCCATATGCTTATCCAAGGGCTGTTTAAATGTCCCTAATGTGGCTGAGTTAACTACACTGGCAGGCAGGGCATTCCACGCCCTTACCACTCTCTGAGTAAAGAACCTGCCTCTGACATCTGTCTTAAATCTATCACCCCTCAATTTGCAGCTATGCCCCCTCGTACAAGCAGACGTCATCATCCTAGGAAAAAGACTCTCACTGTACACCCTATCTAATCCTCTGATCATCTTGTATGTCTCTATTAAATCCCGTCTTAGCCTTCTTCTCTCCAATGAGAACAGACCCAAGTCCCTCAGCCTTTCCTCATAAGACCTTCACTCCAGACCAGCAACATCCTGGTAAATCTCCTCTGCACCTTTTCCAATGCTTCCAATGTTGTTGGAGAGAATGGAGAGAGAGAGAGAGTTACAATGTTAGAGATAACAAGCATGGGGCTGGATGAACACAGCAGGTCAAGCAGCATCATAGGAGCAGGAAAACTTGACGTTTCGGGCCTAAACCCTTCATCAGAAATGGGGGAGGGGAAGAGGGTTCTGAAATAAATAGGGAGAGAGGGGGAGGTGGATAGAGGATGGATAGAGGAGAGGATAGGTGGAGAGGAGGCAGACAAGTCGAAGAGGCGGGGATAGAGCCAGTAAAGGTGAGTGTAGGTAGGGGGGTAGGGAGGAGATAGGTCAGTCCAGGGAGGACGGACAGGTCAAGGGGGCGGGATGAGGTTGGGGGAGGGGAGATTTTGAAGCTTGTGAAATCCACATTGATACCATTGGGCTGCAGGGTTCCCAGGGTGAATATGATTTGCTGTTCCTGCAGCCTTCGGGTGGCATCACTGTGGCATTGCAGGAGGCCCCGGATGGACATGTCATCTGAGGAATGGGAGGGGGAGTTGAAATGGTTCGCGACTGGGAGGTGCAGTTGTTTGTTGCAGTTTGTTTGTTACAATGTTGTTGGAGCTGCACCCATCCACGCAAGTGGGAAGTATTCCATCACACTCCTGACTTGTGGCTTGTAGACAGTGGACAGTCTTTGGAAGAGAGAAAAGGGTTGCTAACCAAACCTGTGTACTCATCGTTTTCAGTGATAATATTGATAATGTTGACTGATGCTTCTCAGATCCTGAAACAATGTGCAGACAAGGATGATATTGTCGAGGACGTACAGCTAGGAGAGGCAAACAGATACTACATATGAAGACTCTATCATTCACAGAGTGCTCACAAAGTAAGGATGGTATTTCTTGTTCTATGTATTCTATGCAGTGAATGTATTGAAGAGAATGCAGATGTGATTCACAAGAATGTTTCCAGGAATAAGAAACTGTGATGAGGATAGATTGAGGACATTGGGACAGTTCTCCTTAGAGAGAAGGAGGCTGAGAGGATTGAGGTTATCAAAATCCTGAGGGGCTAGATAGTGCAGAAAGGGTGAAGCTGTTGCCAACTGTGAAAGAAACATAAACGAGAGGGAATGATTTAAAGTGACTTGCAATTGGAGCAAGGATAATGTTAAGAAAAAACCTTTTCACCAAGTGCATAGTTAGGGTCTGGAATGCACTGCCTGGAAATGTAATGGAGACAAGTCCAAATTAAGCATTTGAGAGGGAAATGGATGATTATTTGGGTAGAAATACCATGCAGGAATACGGGGAAAAAAATAGGTGATTGGCTCTCGGAGTAGAATTGGCGAAAGGCATGGTGGGCCGAATAGCCTCATCCTATGACACAACAATTTGGTGATTCTGTCTGCAGTGCCCCACCCCTGCCCTCACATCAGGCAGGATGGCTCCTGTCAGCGTTGCCCTCTCCCCCTGCGCTCACACCGAGCAGTATAGCTCCTGTCAGCGTTGCCCTCTCCCCCTGCCCTCACACCGGGCAGTATAGCTCCTGTCTGCATTGCCCC
>JAHRHZ010000287.1:559387-589808 GCA_024137785.1 Ginglymostoma cirratum
ATCTGATGAAGGGCTTAGGCCCGAAACGTCAAGTTTTCCTGCTCCTATGATGCTGCTTGACCTGCTGTGTTCATCCAGCCCCATGCTTGTTATCTCGGATTCTCCAGCATCTGCAGTACCTTTTATCTCTATTGCCCTCCCCTCCCTTGTCCACCTTCTGCAGGGACTGATCCCTCCAGGACACCCCTGGTCCAGTCTCCTTCACTCCCAAGTAACCCCCCACAAAGCCCCACGGCACCTGTCCCTGTAACCAGAGAAGGTCTAACACCTGCCCATTTACCTCCTCCCTCCCCAGCATCCAAGGGCCCAAACATACCTTCCAAATGAAGCAACACTTCACCTGCTCTTCCCAGAATCTAGTCTACTGCATTCGCAGCTCACAATGTGGTCTCCTCTACATTGGGGAAACGAAGCGTAGACTTGGTGACCACTTTGCAGAACATCTACCTTCTGCTCATAAAAAAGACCCTGAGCTACCTGTTGCCTGCCACTTTAACGCACCACCCTGTTCCCTGGCCAACATCTCTGTCTCCGGCTTGCTGCAGTGTTCCAGCGAAGCCCAACGCAAGCTGAAGGAACAACACCTTATTTTCCACTTGGGGACCCTACAGCCCTCTGGACTCAATATTGAGTTCAATAATTTTAGGGCCTAAACTCTCCCATGTCCTAGTCCCCTAACCCACACACCAGGCCTTGTTACCACATAGACTGCCATTACAAACCCCCTGTTGTTAGTCACTAACAGTCCCCATTAACAACTATTCACCCTCCCAGCCTGATCGTTAGCAACTCTTTGTCTGTCCAACTGTTCTTCTCTCTCTTTGGTGTCTATCCTTTATCCTATCATTTACTCCCTACCCCATTCCCCTCCCTATTTTCTGCATTCAAACCAACATTTTCCCAGCTACCAGCAGTTCTGTGGAAGGGTCACCGGACCCGAAATGTTAACTCTGATTTTTTTCTTCACAGATGCTGCCAGACCTGCTGAGCTTTCCCACCAACTTCTGTTTTTGTTCCTGATTTACAGCATCCACGGTTGCAACAAGACTTCCTTGCTCCTGTATTCTACGCACCGGCCAATGAAGGCAGGCATCCCGTAGGCCTTCTTTACTACCCCATTTACCTGGACTGACACCTTCGGGCTTCTATGGATGAGGGCACCAAGGTCCCTTTGATCCGCAGTACTCCCTAGGGACCTACCGTTCATTGTGTGTATCTTTCCCTTATCAGACCTTCCAAATTGCATCACTTCGCATTTATCGGGATTAAATTCCACCTGCCATTGCTCTGCCGATTTACTAGCTGATCAATATCAATACCATCCTCCTCAGTATCAAAAACAGCACTAATTTTTGTGTCATCTGCAAATATGACATCTTTGTTTAAGTAAGTCCTGGCAACTACAGTCCTGTCAGTTTAACGTCAGTGCTGGGGGCGGTTTAGAGAGAACAATCAAGGAAAGAATGATCAGTTATTTGGACAGGCTTAGTCAATTACAGAGAGACAACATAGATTTGTAAATAGGTTAAAAGGATTGCGGTGAATATTGTTGATCTTGATTTGAAGAAAATATTTGTTGAAATGCTACATGAAAAACTAGTTAATAAAGCTGAGGTCTGAGGAACGGGAGGGTCACTGTCAAATGGGTGAAGAATTGGCTTAGACACAGAAAACAATGAGTTAACGTCAATGGTTTTTCAGATCCAGGCTGGTAAATAGTGGTGTTAAACAAGAGTTAATGCTGGGACCAAACTTAGAAGCAAGGTAAATGGTGTACATTGTATCAATTGACTGCAACTGGACCTACATAGGCTCGCAGAATAGACAGAATATTTATTCATGGGATGTGAACATCACTGGCTGGACCAGCATTTATTACCCGTCCTGAATTGCCCTTGAGAAGGTGATGGTGAGCTGCCTTTTTGAACTGCTGCAGTCCATGTGATGTAGGTTGATCCACAATGCCAGGACTTTGACCCAGTGACACTGAAGAAATGGCGATATATTTCCAAATCAGGATGGGGAGTGGCTTGGACAGGACCTTACAGGGGTGGTGTTCCCATGTATCTGCTGCCCTTGTCCTTCCAGATGGAAGAGGTTGTGGGTTTGGAAGATGTAATCCATGGATCCTTGATGAATCGCTGTAGTGCATCTTGTAGATAGTACACACTGAGTGTCAGGTGTTGGAGTGAGTGGATGCTGAAGGAAATTCCAGCCAAGTGGAGAATATTCCATCACACTCCTGACCTGAGACTAGTCAATAATTGACACGTTTTGGGAAGTCATCAAGTGAATTAGATGCTAAGAAATCCTAGTCTCTGATTTAAATACAGACTTGCAATTTTTAAGAATTTCAAACTCCAAGTTATTAATTGAAAGAAGTGCGAGATCTTACATTTTAAATAAAAAATTTTGTTGTACAGAGTTAAAAAAAGCAAGAACTACTGACTCAAAGCTACATTTTGTAAACACTCATTCTTTAACCCTGCAAATCTCAGCAGAACACTTACTAATCTACATTTATTTCCACTAAGAGTTCCCATATATTTCGTAGGAACAAGAGTAGGCCATTCAGCCCTCTCCACAGATGTTGACAGACCTGCTGAATTTCTTCACCAATTTCTATTTTTGTTTCACTCAATTATTTTCCCTCCTTACCACCTTCAGGAAGGAGAAGTCAATGTCTCTATAACTTGCCCCTAAGCCCTTTGTTTAACTTCAACCTGCAACTCACTCCCAGATATTGGCTTTCTTACACTAAATGTGCAATATAACTAAAGGTGCTTGTTAGCCTATACATAAATAGGCTACCCATATTGGGTAGGGCCGATCAAAGATTGTAAAGGGAATTTGTGCACGGACCCTAAAGAGATAGGAGAGGTCCTTAATGAATACTTTTCTTCGGTATTCACAACTGAGAGGGATTTAGTTGTAGGGAAGGACAGTGTGAAACAAGCTGGTGGAGGTGGATGTTAGTAAGGAAGATGTACTAGGAATTTTGAGGAATTTGAAGATAGGTAAGTCCCCCGGGCCTGATGGGAATTATCCAAGGATTCTATGGGAAGCGAGGGAAGAGATCACAGGGCCTTTGGCGATGATCTTTTCATCCTTACTGTCCACGGGTATAGTGCCGGAAGATTGGAGAGAGGCAAATATCATTCCCTTGTTCAAAAAAAGGAATAGGGATAACCCCGGAAATTACAGGCCAGTTAGTCTTACGTCAGTGGTGGGCAAATTATTGGAAAGGGGTCTGAGAGATAGGATTTATGATCACTTGGAAAGGCACAGTTTGATTCGTGATAGTCATCATGGATTTGTGAGGGGTAGATCATGCCTCACAAACCTTATTGAATTCTTTGAAGAGGTGACCAAACACGTGGATGAAGGTAGAGCAGTGGATGTGGTGTACATGGATTTAAGTAAGGTGTTTGATGAGGTTCCCCATGGTAGGCTCATGCAGAACGTAAGGAGGCATGGGATAGGGGGAAATGTGGCAGATTGGATTCAGAATTGGCTGACCCTTAGAAGACAAAGGGTGGTAGTGGACGGAAAACATTCAACATGGTGCTCAGTTACGACTGGTGTACCACAAGGATCTGTTCTGGGTCCTCTTCTATTTGTGATTTTTATAAATGATTTGGATGAAGGAGTGGAAGGGTGGATTAGCAAGTTCGCGGATGATACAAAGGTGGGTCGAGTTGTGGATAGTGCGGAGGGCTGTTTTAGGTTACAAAGGGACATTGATAGGATGCGGAGCTGGGCTGAGAAGTGGCAGATGGAGTTTAACCCTGAAAAGTATGAAGTGTTTCATTTTGGAAGGACAAACTTGAAAGGAGAATACAGGGTTAACAGAAAGATTCTTGGCAGTGAGCAGGAGCAGAGGGATCTCGGGGTTCATGTCCACAGTTCCCTGAAAGCTGCTACCCAGGTGGATTAGCTTTCATTAATAGATGGATTGAGTTCAAGTGCCGTGAAGTTATGCTCCAGCTATACAAAAGCCTGGTTCGGCCACATCTGGAGTATTGTGTTCAGTTCTGGTCGCCTCATTACAGGAAAGACGTGGAAGCGTTGGAAAAGGTGCAGAGGAGATTTACCAGGATGTTGCCTGGAATGGAGGGAAGGTCTTACAAGGAAAGGTTGAGAGAGCTAGGGCTTTTCTCTTTAGAACGGATGAGAGGTGACTTGATAGAGGTGTACAAAATGATCAGAGGTATAGATAGAGTGGACAGCCAGAGACTTTTTCCTAGGGTGGAGGTAGCTATTACGAGGGGGCATAGTTTTAAAGTGAGTGGAGGTAGATATAGGGGAGACATCAGAGGTAGGTTCTTTACTCAGAGAGTGTCAGGGCGTGGAATGCATTGCCAGAGAGGGTAGTGGAGTCGGCCCCACTAGGGGCATTTAAGCGGCTGTTAGATAGGCATATGGATGATAGTATAAGGTAGGGGTGGAGGTTAGATAGACCTTAGGTTTTGGGTAAAAGTACGGCACAACATTGTGGGCCGAAGGGCCCATACTGTGCTGTACTGTTCTATGTTCTATGTTCTAATCCCCACAAAGCCATTCATACAGCACAGGACTTGGTCAGGAAAACTTCCAAGTGCCATCACGAGGATTTGGATTAAGGTAGTCTCCATCTGGAAGATGTTAACAAAGAACCAAAAAAAACACAGGGAATGCTGGAGAAACTCAGCAGGTCTGGCAGCGTCTGTGGTGAGAGAAACAGAGTTAATGTTTGGAGTCCAATATGACTGTTGTTCAGAACTGTAAACAAAACATCGTTTCTCCTGGAATGTTTCCCTTTGATAAAATTATTAATAGTGTTAATATCAATATTAATTAATATAAATGATTAATATGAATAACATAAACACATTAATCAAATCCTACAAGTTACTACTCAGAACCCATAATCTGAGGGATATTCAGATGATGACAGTGCATTCCCATCATAATGAAAAGGCACAGGAAGCATCATTAAACTGGGGAGTTATCCTAACTGCTGCATTGTCTCTTATAACCATGCTGATAGGAAGTGATGCTGAATGGACTCCCTCCTTTCAGTAGAGTTGGGATCACCCGCATCATTAACTCCTTCAGCCAATCACTCAGGGACAGAAGCAAAGCTCCAGATACAATCCAGGTGTGAGATCAGTGCTGATTGAACAGGATCTGCATTACACAAACCAGCAACTGTGCGTGTTGACCAGGACCAAATCCGACTCGAAACAGCATGAACTCTCAGAATCACAGAACTGCTCTGGTGCAGAAAGAGACCATTCAGTACACTGTGTCTGCACTGGCACTTTACAAATGAACAATGCACCTCATACCCCTCCCCTGCCTTTTCCCTGTAATGCTGCACATTCTTCCTTTTCTTAGACAGTCTAGTTCCATCTTTAAAATTCCTCACTTGAACTTGCCTTCTCACACTCTCAGGCATTCCAGACCTCAGCCACTCTCAGTGTACTTGAGGAGAAATCTGACAGTATTCCTGCTACTATTATCCAGTAGCTCTTCTTGATTCAATGCGAAGAGAGGGAGAGAGAGACACACAGTGTTTGTGCAGTGTGAGTGCGTGCGTGTATTGAGTGCTTCTGTGTTGAGTGTGTGTAAGTGTGTCAATATGTGCATTGGGATGTGTGATTTTGTGTGTGTTGAGGTGAGAGCTGGAGCAGACAAAGCACCATTGAGTCCTGTTCCTGTCTGCTAAAGCTGATCATTGTTCCAGTAATTATTGCCCCAGCTCCACTTCTCTATTACAAAACATCTTCTTAAAGCACACTTCCTCAACTACTCCATTATCACCTCTGTAAGGTGCTCATGGAGAAACTTTGTCCCTGAGATTGGGACTATCCAATAAGCTGACTCTGTCACCGTCTCCATCCCAACAGCTGCCCTGGCAACATTTCCTCAAATGCACCCTCCTATCTTTGTACTGAACTGGTATCTTTCTCTAGTCCCTCTCCTGCCTTCATTTCTCTCTATCTCTCCCCATGCCCCTTCCAAGTTCATCCTGCCCCTGAAAACCAACTCTAACCCGATTTCCACTACTGACCAACCAACTTCCACATTTGCTGCCATCGCTAATTTTTCCCACTCCTCAGATTTTGTCCCTTTCTCTTTTAAAGCTGTTGTCATTACTGCACTCTTCAAAACTCCAAACTGTGACCCCTTCATCTCAACAAGCTGGCAGCTCCCTATCCAACCTCAATTTCCTCCGTTGAGTCCTTGAACATCCTATCACCTCCCAGGTACCTTCCAGGGACTCCATCCAGTCAATGTCTGTGTGGAGTGTGTACATTCTCCCCATGTCTGCGTGGGTTTCCTCCGGGTGCTCTGGTTTCCTCCCACCATACTAAGATATGCAGGTTAGGTGGATTGGCCATGCTAAATTGCCCCTAGTGTCCAGGGATGTGTAGGTTAGGTGGGTTATAGGGGGATGGGTCTGGGTGGGATTCTCTGCGGGTTGGTGTGGACTTGTTGGGCCGAAGGGCCTGTTTCCACACTGTAGGGATTCTATGATGATGATGATGATGAAGTTTTGATTTCAATACAATGACACAGCTTTTATCAATATCACAAATGAAATGCTTTGTCACTGTGATTCTGTTTCCAACTTGATCCTCTCAGCTTGCAGGAACACAGGAGCAGGAGGAGGCCAATCAGTCTATTCTAAACCATAGCTGATCATCTACCTCTTCACCATATTCCCATGCTATCCCCAAATCCCTTGATGTCATTAGTAGCTAGAAACCTACCAACTTCTCTTGAACTTCTCCATTGCTCTCTGAGGGACAGAATTCCAAATATTCATTACCTTCTGAAGAAGTTTGTCTTCATCTCAGTCCTAAACAGCCTGCTGTCTAGTCTGCGATTGTCTCTGACCACACAGCTGAGGAAAACATCCCTTCTGCATCAACTGTGTCTAATCATTTAAGACTTTTGTATGGCTTACTGAAGTCACCTCTCATTCTTTTAAATTCCAGAGATTACAGACCCAGACACTTCAATCTCCCCTGATAGCACAGTCCCGCCATGTCAGGAATCAGCCCATAGAACATCCACTGTACTTCCTCTACGGCAAGGAGACCAGAGCTGACACAGCACTCCAGGTTTAGTCTAACCAGTGGTCTATACAACTGAAGCAGGACTGCACTACTCCTGTAATCAAATCCTTTTGCTATCAAGGCCACATCTGCAAACCAGCTTTTAGTGATTTATAGACAAGGACACCCAGCTCACTTTGGACATCAACATTTTCCAATCTCTCACCACTTAACACTCTCTCCTACTGAGGTGGAGAACTTCACACTTCTCCACATTATATTCCATCTGACACACTCACGCCATGCACTCAGCCTGTGTAAACCCTCTTCAAGGATCTCTGTATTTTTCTCTCAATTCAGATTCACACCAAGTTTATATTATCTACAGCCAGAAAGATATTACAATTGATCACCACACTCATACAGATTACGAATAGCTTGGGCCCAAACACTGATCCTTGCAGTACCTCACTGATCACAGCCTGTCAACCTGAGAATGGACTATTTATTGCTAAACCCTGCTTTCAGCCAATTAACGAATCCTCAATCCATGCTAGTATCTTACCCCAATCCCATGCAGTTTATTACTGTTTACTAACCTCTTGTGGAGGACTTTGTCAAAAGCTTTTTGAAAATCCAAATACATCACATCTACTTGGTTCCCCTACCCCCCATCAACTTTGCAAACACCGTCCTCAAAAAAACTCTCAATCAACTTTGTCAAGCAGGAACCAAAATAAAATTACTGGAAAAGCTCAGCAAGTCTGGCAGCACCTGTGAAGAAAAAGTCAGAGTTAACGTTTCAGGTCCAGTGACCCTTCCTCTGATTTTTTTCTTCACAGATGCTGCCAGACCTGCTGAGCTTTTCCAGTAATTTTGTTTTTGTTCCTGATTTACAGCATCCACAGTTCTTTTGGTTTTTGTCAAGCATGATTTTCCTTTCATAAATTCATGCTCACTCTATCAGAAAATGATTCTAAATATCCAGTAATCATATCTCTTTGTGATAGATTCTAGTATTTTCCCTATTACTGATGTCAAGCTAATGGGTCTGTAGTTCCCTACATTTTACGCTCCCTCCTTTTTTAAACAGTGTTATGCTCCTCTTGCTCAATGTGGGAGCTCAGGGATGCGGCTGATGTCTCTGACTCCTACACGTGCAGGAAGTGTGTCCAGCTGCAGCTCTTGTTAGACCGCATGATGGCTCTGGAGCTGCAGATGGACTCACTTTGGAGCATCTGCAATGCTGAGGAAGTCATGGATAGCACGTTTAGCGAATTGGTCATACCGCAGATTGGGATTGCTGAGGGAGAAAGGGAATGGGTGACCAAAAGGCAGAGAAAAAGCAGGAAGGCAGTGCAGGTGTCCCCTGCGGTCATCTCCCTCCAAAACAGGTATACTGTTTTGGATACTGTTGAGGGAGATGGTTCACCAGGGGAAGGCAGCAGTAGCCAGGTTCATGGCACTGTGGCTGGCTCTGCTGTACAGAAGGGCACGAAAAAGAGTGGAAGGGCTATAGTCATAGGGGATTCGATTGTAAGTGGAGTAGAAAGGTGGTTTAGTGGTCGAAAACGAGACTCCTGAATGGTATGTTGCCTCCCAGGTGCACAGGTCAGGGATGTCTCAGAGCGACCGCAGGACATTCTGAAGGGGGAGGGTGAACAGCCAGCTGTCGTGGTGCACATAGGCACCAATGATATAGGTAATAAACAGGATGAGGTCCTACAAGCAGAATTCAGGGAGTTAGGAGCCAAGTTAAAAAGGAGGACCTCAGAGGTAGTAATCTCAGGATGGCTACCAGTGCCACGTGCTAGTCAGAGTAGAAATGAAAGAATAGGCAGGATAAATGAGTGGCTTGAGAGATGGTGCAGGAGGGAGGGGTTCAGATTTTTGAGACATTGGGACCGGTTTTGGGGGAGGTGGGACTATTACAAATTGGATGGTCTATACCTGGGCAGGGACTGGAACCAATGTCCTAGGGGGTGCTTTTGCTGTTGGGGAAGGTTTAAACTAATGTGGCAGGGGGATGGGAACCAAATGAGGAGGTTAGTGGACAGTCAGGAGGTAGTAACTAAAGCCTGTAAGGAACTAGATGATGAAGTCAGTGTGACTAAGGGGAAGAGGAGGCAGACAGCAGATAATGAACGCAAAGGGACAAGTGGTCTGAGGTGCATTTGTTTTAATGTGAGAAGTGTAGTAGGTAAGGCAGGTGAATTTAGGGCTTGGATTAGTACCTGGGAGTATGATGTTATTGCTATTACTGAGACTTGGTTGAGGGAAGGACAAGATTGGCAACTAAATATCCCAGGATACAAATGCTTCAGGCAGGATAGAGAGGGAGGTAAAAGGGGTGGAGGAGTTGCATTACTGGTCAAAGAGGATAATATCACAGCCGTGCTGAAGGAGGGCACTATGGAGGACTCGAGCAGTGAGGGAAGATGGGCAGAGCTCAGAAATAGGAAGGGTACGGTAACAATGTTGGGGCTGTACTACACGGCTCGCAACAGTGAGCGTGAGATAGAGGTACAAATATGTAGACAGATTATGGAAAGATGTAGGAGCAACAGGGTGGTGGTGATGGGAGATTTTAATTTTCCCAACATTGACGGGGATTCACTTAGTGTTAGGGGTTTAGATGGAGCAGAATTTGTAAGGAGCATCCAGCAGGGTTTTATGGAGCTGTATATAAATAGTCCAACTCGGGAAGGGGTCATACTGGACCTGGTGTTGGGGAATGAGCCCGGCCAGGTGGTTTAAGTTTCAGTAAGGGATCACTTTGGAATAGTGATGACAATTCCGTAAGTTTTAGAGTACTGACGGACAAAGACGAGAGTGGTCCTAAAGGAAGAGTGTTGAAGTGGGGGAAGGCCAACTGTAGCAAAATTCGACAGGAGCTGGGGAATGTGGATTGGCAGCAGCTGTTTGAGGGTAAATCCACACTTGATATGTGGGAGGCTTTTAAAGAGAGGTTGATTAGAGTGCAGGGCAGACATGTCCCTGTGAAAATGAGGGCTAGAAAGGGCAAGATTAGGGAACCATGGATGACAGGTGAAATTGTGAGACCATCAAAGAGGAAAAAGGAAGCATACATAAGGTCTAGGCGACTGAAAACAGACAAAGCTTTGGAAGAATATCGGGAAAGTAGGACCAATCTGAAACGAGGAATTAAGAGGACTAAAAGGGGTCATGAAATATCTTTAACAAACAGGGTTAAGGAGAAGCCCAAAGCCTTTTATTCATACATAAGGAGCAAGAGGGTAACTAGAGAAAGGGTTGGCCCACTCAAGGACAAAGGAGGGAAGTTATGCGAGGAGTCAGAGAAAATGAGTGAGATTCTTAGTGAGTACTTTGTGTCAGTATTCACTGAGGAGAGGGACATGATGGATGTTGAGGTTAGGGATAGATGTTTGATTACTCTAGGTCAAGTCGGCATAAGGAGGGGGTTGGGTATTCTAAAAGGCATTAGGGCGGACAAGTCTGCAGGTCCGGATGGGCTCTATCCCAGGTTACTGAGGGAAGCGAGAAAGGAAATAGCTGTGGCCTTAACAGATATCTTTGCAGCATCCTTGGGCACGGGTGAGGTCCCGGAGGACTGGAGAATTGCTAATGTTGTCCCCTTGTTTAAGAAGGGTGGCAAGGATAATCCAGGTAATTATAGACTGGTGAACCTGATGTCAGTGGTGGGGAAGCTGCTGGAGAAGATACTGAGGAATAGGATCTATTTACATTTGGAAGAAAATGGGCTTATTAGTGATAGGCAGCATGGTTTTGTGCAGGGAAGGTCATGTCTTACCAACTTGATAGAATTCTTTGAGGAAGTGACAAAGTTGATAGATGAGGGAAGGGCTGTGGATGTCATATACATGGACTTCAGTAAGGTGTTTGATAAGGTTCCCCATGGTAGGCTGATGGAGAAAGTGAAGTCGCATGGGGTCCAGGGTGTACTAGCTAGATGGATAGAGAACTGGCTGGGCAACAGGAGACAGAGAGTTGTAGTGGAAGGGAGTTTCTCAATATCGAGAACTGTGACCAGTAGTGTTCTACAGGGATCTGTGTTGGGACCACTGTTGTTTGTGATATACATAAATGATTTGGAGGAAGGTACAGATGGTCTGATTAGCAAGTTTGCAGATGACATTAAGATTGGTGGAGTAGCAGATAGTGAAGGGGACTGTCGGAGAATGCAGCAGAATATTGATAGATTGGAGAGTTGGGCAGAGAAATGGCAGATGGAGTTCAATCCAGGCAAATGCGAGGTGATGCATTTTGGAAGATCCAATTCAAGAGCGAATTATACGGTAAATGGAAAAGCCCTGGGGAAAATTGAAGCACAGAGAGATCTGGATGTTCAAGTCCATTGTACCCTGAAGGTGGCAATGCAGGTGGATAGCGGGTTAAGAAGGCATACGGCATGCTTTCATTCATCGGACGGGGTATTGAGTACAAGAGTTGGCAGGTCATGTTACAGTGGTATAGGACTTTGGTTCGACCACATTTGGAATACTGCGTACAGTTCTGGTTGCCACATTATCAAAAAGGATGTGGATGCTTTGGTGCAGAGGAGGTTCACCAGGATGTTGCCTGGTATGGAGGGTGCTAGCTATGAAGAGAGGTTGAGTAGATTAGGATTATTTACATTATAAAGACTGAGGTCGAGGGGGGACCTGATTGAGGTCTACAGAATCATGAGAGGTATAGACAGGGTGGATAGCAAGAAGCCTTTTCCCAGAGTGGGGGACTCAATTACTAAGGGTCACGATTTCAAGGTGAGAGGGGAAAAGTTTAAGGGAGATATGCGTGGAAAGTTCTTTACGCAGAGGGTGGTGGGTGCCTGGAGTGCGTTGCCAGTGGAGGTGGTAGAGGTGGGCATGATAGTGTCATTTAAGATGTATCTAGACAGACACACGAATGGTCAGGGAGCAGAGGGATACAGATCCTTGGAAAATAGGCAACAGGTACCTCAAAGAGGATCTGGATCAGCGCAGGCTTGGAGGGCCGAAGGGCCTGTTCCTGTGCTGTAATTTTCTTTGTTCTTTGTTCTTGTTTAATGATGATCATGAATCCATTGTCAATTGTCAGAAAAACCCATCTTGTTCACTAATGCTGTAATTTTCTTTGTTCTTTGTTCTCGTGAGGTGACATTTGCAATCTTCTGAGCTGCAGGATTAATCATATTTTGAAAGATGATCAACGATGCACCTGCTAACTGTGATCTGATCTCTTTCAATACTCTAGAGTGAAGATCACAGGGACCTAAGGATTTGACAACATTCAATACCTTTACTTTCTCCAAAACTAATAGTTTTTATTAATATTTCTTTCCATTTCACTCTCTTACTGCACCTTTGGATCTTAACCATGAGAGAGACACGTCATGTCCTCTTCTATGAAGATGGGCACAAAGTTATTATTTAGTTTCTCTGCTTTTTTAAAATTTCCTTTTGTAAATTTGACAGGATTTGGTTAGCTCAGTTGGCTGAACAGCTTGCAATGCAGAGTGAAGCCAGCAACCTGGGTTCAACTCCTGCCCTGGCTGAAACTGCCGTGAGTCATAGAATACTAGAGTATGGAAGCAGGCCATTTGGCCCATTGGGTCCACACTCACCCTCCAAAAAACATCTCATCCCCTCCATAACCCTGTCTTTACCATAGCACCTACCTTATACATCACCGACACGACAGGCAATTTAGCATGGCCAATCCACCTAAACTGCACATCTTTGGACTGTGGGAGGAAACTGGAGAACCCACAGGAAAGGCACGCAGACACGGGGAGAATGTGCAAACTCCACACAGAGAGTCGCCTGAGGCTGGAATCGGACACAGGTTCCTGGCGCTGTGAGACAACAGTGCTAACCACTCAAGTGTTCCCCTTCTCAACTCCTCCCCTCACCACCAGTGGTCCCTCTTTGATGGAAGAGAGTCATGTGATCTGGGAATGCCATGGCGACTTTACCTTAACTTTATTGCAATTTCTCCTTTCTCTGCCATATTTGGCATAAAACATTTCTTTTCTCTAATCCTTTCTGTCCTACATACTTCTAGAAGCATTTACAACCCACCTTATTTGTTTTCCTATTCTCCAATCACACTCTGTTCTTTCTTCCTTATCAGTTTCTGAGCTCTCCTTTGCAGAATTCTAAAATTCACCAAATCCTCAGGCATTCCATTTTTTGCCAACTTTATGTTTCTTCTGTTGAGCTAATGCTATTTATAACTTAACGTGGTTTGTCAATGTTCTCATTTTGCCTGTAGAGTATTTTTGCCTGATGGAACACATTTTTTTGTTGAATTAAGTATTAGCCAAAAACAATTTACCTATTGTAATTGATTCCTCAACGTGTTGCTCTGGAAAAGTCCCTCAAACACATTCTAGGAATTTGTCCTTCATATCACTGATGTCCATTAAAATTTACTCAGTCTACTCATCAGTCTACTCATCAGCTATCTGAGTAATCTACTGATCATGTCCCTGATTGTCAGTTCCTTTTTGTTTGTTTTCAATTCATTCACAGGATGAGGGTGTTGCTGGCTGGACCAACATTTATTGCCCATCCCTAATTGCCCAGAGGGAAGTTAAGAGTCAATTGTCAACTGTCCAAAAATTATACGATCTTGCTTTACCATAGAGTCAACCACATTGCTGTGAGACTGGAGTCACATGTAGTCCAGACCAGGTAAGGATGGCAGTTTCCTTCCCTAAAGGACATTATTAAACCAGATGGATCTTTCCTGACAGTCAATAATGGTTTCATGATCATTAGACTCTTTTATTTCCAGATATTTATTGAATTCAAACTTCATCCCCTATCTGAAACCCAGCTAATGTTCTGGGGAAACCGAAACAACTGCGGATGCTGTAAATCAGGAACAAAAACAAAGTTGCTGGAAAAGGTCAGCAGGTCTGGCAGCATCTGTGAAGGGAAAAACAGAGTTAACGTTTTGGGTCCAGTGACCCTTCCCCAGAACTTAACGTTAACTCTGTTTTTTCCTTCACAGATGCTGCCAGACCTGCTGACCTTTTCCAGCAACTTTGTTTTTGTTCCTGATTTACAGCATCCGCAGTTGTTTCGGTTTCCCCAGAACATTAGCTGGGTTTCAGAATTACTCGTCAAACAATAACACCACTAGACCATCACCTTGCTACATTACATTCCCTCTGTGCTTGAGCTAATCAGCAGTGTGACTATTTTGTTAAATGTGCTATCCATGTTGCTCTCAGCTTCATGGCTACAGCACAGTGATACTGGCTGCCATTTGAGTTCCACAAGCCTAATGATCAGGTTTATATCACAGGCCACATGCAGTGTTCATGTAGGTGCTGGTGTCTGCCTGGGGTTCCTCCTCTCTGCTTCTCTATGTGCTGCTGTCTGCCTGTCTCAGTGTTCTTCCTTCACCTGTGGTTTTTAATGTATTTGACTTCACCATTCTCCTCCAACACTGTTGTCCAGCAGAGTGGCACTCTACTCACTTAGTTCCATTCTTATCTATCTAAATTGTAGTGAGAATATTGTCATCAATGGCTTTTTTCTCTATTCTTGCTCTGTTACCTCTGGTATCCCCCATGGATAGATATTTCATCCTCCTTTTTCACATCTACTTTCTTGCTTTGGTGATGTCATCTTTCATTAACAGTATTCGTTCTCAGACGTACACTTTCACCATCCAGCTCTATCTCATCATCAATACCCTCTCCATACCTCCAGTGCCGCTAACAATCAGACTGCTTACCCAACATCCCGTACTGGATGAACAGAAATTTCTTCCAATTAAATATTGGAAAGACTGAAGCCCATCTGACCTCGTCATTATTCCTCTTGGTGGCAAATATATGAAAATGAGCCAGTCTGCTTGCAAGCTTAGTTCATAATCATGTTGGGTGGAAGGTGTTGGTGAAGTGGATGAACTGTTCGAGTTCCTCGTGGGAGCACGAGGCGGCGCAGATATAAACCCCACCTCTTCCTCCGTTACAGTGATGAGTGTATCGGCACATATCGACTGTATGAACAGTTCATCCACTTCACCAACACCTTCCAGCCCAACCTTAAGTTCACCTGAACCATCTCTGATACCTCTCTCTCCTTCCTGGACCTCTCTGTCTCCATCTCTGGCAACCACCTGGAAACCAATATCCATTTCAAGCCCACTGACTCCCACAGCTACCTAGAATACACCTCCTCCCACCCACCTTCCTGCAAAAATACCATCCCCTATTCCCAATTCCTTCGCCTCCGTCGCATCTGCTCCCAGGATGAGGCATTCAACTCCCGAACATCTCAGATGTCCTCGTTTTTTCAAGGACCGCAACTTCCCCCCCTCAGTGGTCGAGAATGCCTTCGACCGTGTCTCCAGCATTTCCCGCAACTCATCCCTCACGCCCCGTCCCCGCAATAATAACCAAAACAGAATCTCCCTCGTCCTCATGTACCACCCCACCAACCTCCGGATCCAACACATCATCCTCCAACACTTCCACCATCTGCAATCCGACCCCACCACCAAAGACATTTTTCCCTCCCCACCCTTATCTTTGAGGGGAGATCTAATAGAAACTTACAAGATAATGCATGGCTTAGAAAGGGTGGACGCTGGGAAGTTGTTTCCCTTAGGTGGGGATACTAGGACCAGTGGGCACAGCCTTAGAATTAGAGGGGGTCAATTTAGAATGGAAATGGGGAGACATTTCTTCAGCCAGAGAGTGGTAGGCCTGTGGAATTCATTGCCACGGAGTGCAGTAGAGGCCGGGATGTTGAATGTCTTCAAGGCAGAGATTGATAAGTTCTTGATCTCGCAAGGAATCAAGGGCTATGGGGAGAGTGCGGGTAAGTGGAGTTGAAATGCCCATCAGCCATGATTAAATGGCGGAGTGGACTCGATGGGCCGAATGGCCTTACTTTCACTCCTATGTCTTATGGTCTTACGGTCTTACGGTCTTATCTGCTTTCCGGAGGGACCACTCTCTCCGTGACTCCCTTGTCCGCTCCACACTCCCCTCCAGCTCCACCACACCCGGCACTTTTCCCTGCAACCGCAGGAAGTGCTACACCTGCCCCTACACCACCCCCCTCACCCAATCCCAGGCCCCAAGAAAACTTTCCACATCAAGCAGATGTTCACCTGCGCATATGCTAATGTGGTATACTGTATCCGCTGTTCCCATTGTGGCCTCCTCTACATCGGGGAAATCAAGCCGAGGCTTGGGGACCGCTTTGCGGAACACCTACGCTCAGTTCGCAATAAACAACTGCACCTCCCAGTCGCGAACCATTTCAACTTCCCCTCCCATTCCTCAGACGACATGTCCATCCTGGGCCTCCTGTAGTGCCACAACGATGCCACCCAAAGGTTGCAGGAACAGCACCTCATATTCCACTTGGAAACCCTGCAGCCCAATGGTATCAATGTGGACTTCACAAGCTTTAAAATCTCCCTTCCCTCTACCGCATCCCAAAACCAGCCCAGCTCATCCCCACCTCCCTAACCTGTCCTTCCTCCCACCTATCCCCACCTCCCACCTCAAGCCCCACCCCCATTTCCTACCTACTAACCTCATCCCACCCCCTTGACCTGTCCATCCTCCCTGGACTGACTTTTCTCCTCCCTAACTCCCCACCTACACTCACCTTTACTGGCTCCATCCCCGCCTCTTCGACTTGTCTGTCTCCTCTCCACCTATCTTCTCCTCTATCCATCTTCTATCCGCCTCCCCCTCTCTCCCTATTTATTTCAGAACACTCTTCCCCTCCCCCATTTCTGAAGAAGGGTCTTGGCCCGAAACGTCAGCTTTCCTGCTCCTATGATGCTGCTTGGCCTGCTGCGTTTGTCCAGCTCCACACCTTGTTGTCTCAGATTCTCCAGCATCTGCAGTTCCTGCTACCTCTGTCGCAGCCTTCTATTCTTCATTGATCTGCTGCACTAATTGACAACATCCTCCAAAAACATTTCTAATGCCCTTCTCTTAATGGCCCCACCTTCCAGGCAGTGTCTGCTGTCATTACTGTGAAGCACTTTTGAGATGCTTTCCAACATTAAAAAGGCAGTTTTTAAATGTAATTATGGCTTGACTGGTAGAACAAGATCAATGAATACTTAGAATGGAGATTATGTCCAACCAGTTTGGTGCTTATTTCAGTTTCTTACAGCACACAGCTGGACACAGCAGACAGTGGATCAGTGGTGATGTTAATGAGTTAGTCATCCTGAAGTTCTGGAGTCAGGAGTTCAATTCCCACCATAGCATCTAAAATGACCCCTTGAGATACTCACCCTAAAGCTCCCTGGGGATGGGTGAAAAATGCTGACTTTGTCAGCAACACCCATCTCCCATGAAAGAATTTTTAAAAATGCAATTTTAGCTGCTGAAATTCAACCAGAGGGTTAGCTTGCAACAATGTGACTGGAATGAACAGGGTATTAGGTAATAACAGAGATACACCTTTACTGAAACAATATTTATGACGTGTTGAAGAAAACTCACACAGTCAAGGCACAATTGCAGGAAATGGCAAATTGATTCCACTGATACTATGGTATTTCCCTGCAAACGTCATCTCCTAAGACCAGGGTCTGCAAACACAGTGAAACGATGTCAACATTTACAATACTGCGTTTTCAAGTCAAACCTGATTACTGGCTCATTCACAAAGTTCAAAGATAAACAATGCAGAGTTTAGTTTTGCATGCCAAGTCAAATAGATTAAATGCCACAGGCAGGAATTTGCTCAAAGAAAATTGGAAGCATTTATTATTTTACAAAGCATTGCACAGAAATGTCCCACGGCACTTAAAAGATGGGGAATCTAATATTTCAGTCATGCAGTAACATGTCTCACCTTTGGCATCCTTTCATCTACGTAAGATGATGGACACACAGCAAACAATCC
The DNA here is from genome assembly GCA_024137785.1 of Ginglymostoma cirratum. Lineage (NCBI taxonomy): Eukaryota > Metazoa > Chordata > Chondrichthyes > Orectolobiformes > Ginglymostomatidae > Ginglymostoma > Ginglymostoma cirratum. The sequence goes on from JAHRHZ010000287.1 coordinate 577,317, forward strand.
CACTTCAGGTTGGAGTGTGTGTGTGTGTGTGTTGGTGTGTGTGTGTGTGCTGGTGTGTGTGTGTGTGCTGGTGCGTGTGTGTGTTGGTGTGTTTGTGTTGGTGTGTGTGCATTGGTGTGTGTGTGTGTTGGGGTGCGAGTGTTGGTGTGTGTGTGTGTGTGTGTTGGGGTGCGTGTGTGTTGGTGTGTGTGTGTGTTAGTGTGCGTGTGTTGGGGTGTGTGTGTATGTTGGTGGGTGTGTGTGTGTGTGTATTGGTGTGTGTGCGTTGGTGTGTGTGTGCATTGGTGTGTGTGTGTTAGTGTGCGTGTGTGTTAGTGTGCACGTGTGTTGGTGTGCATGGGTGTGTGTTGGTGTGCGTGTGTGTTGGGGTGTGTGTGTGTTTGTGTGTGTGTGTTGGTGTGTGTGTGTTGGTGTGTGTGTATGTTGGTGTGTATGTTGGTGTGTGTGTGTCTGTGTGTGTTGGTGTGTGTGTGTTGGGGTGTGTGTGTGTTGGGGTGCGTGTGTGTTGGGGTGCGTGTGTGTTAGTGTGCGTGTGTGTGTGTTGGGGTGCATGTGTGTTGGGGTGTCTGTGTATGTGTTAGGATGTGTGTGTGTTGGTGTGTTTGTGTGTTGGGGGGGAGGGAACCTTCAATCAGTGCATCTTTGTTGATAGCAGAAGGGGCCAATTGGTTACAGGGAGGCTGTGCTAAAGTGCTGTACATGAAGCTGATGAATGTGGTTTTGTATTGTTGATGGTGATAGTGTGTGAGTTGTGAAAGGTGTCCAGGTGCATTTGGACATGGACTGCGTCAGTATCTCAGGAGTTGTGAATGGTGCTGAGCATTGTGCAATTATCAGTAAACTCCCCAGTTCTGACATCATCACGGAGGGAAGGTCATTGATGAAGCAGCTCAAGATCATCTTCGAAACTGTAATGGATCGAGAACAACCTTTATTCATAAGATAACCCTTCCTCCCAGGAATAAGTTGAGTGAACCTTCTCTGAATTGCTTTGAAAGTAGTTACATTTATTTTCAATTAAGGATGTATATCAGGTCCCTGGGAAGGACAGAGGATCAAAGAGGTCCTGGTGTGCATGTGCACTGGTCCCTTAAGGTACTGGGACAGATAAATAACATGGCTAAGAAGGTATATGGGATACTTCTCTGTTTTGGAGAGGCATGGAGATAAAAAGCAGGGAGGTTATGCTGAGATAACAAGCATGGGGCTGGATGAACACAGCAGGTCAAGCAGCATCATAGGAGCAGGAAAACTTGATGTTTCGGGCCTAAACCCTTCATCAGAAATGGGTTTTTCTTTAGAGGTCGAGGGAGGGTAGGAGGCCTTGGGGTGAGGTTATGCTGAATTGTGTTGATATGGCCACAGCTGTGTTGTGTACAGTTATGGAATCCACCTTATAGGACAGATGTGTTTACAGAGGAGGGGGTGCAGAGGAGATTTGCCAGACATTACCCGGGCTGGACAGTTTTAATTATGAAGAGAGATTGGACAGACTGGGGTTGTTTTCCTTGGACCGGAGGAGATTCAGAGGGGACATGACTGAGATGTATAAAATGATGAGAGGCATAGAAACCAGAGCAATGAAAGAATTTCCACCAGCTCAATATGTCACAGAGCTTCAGCAAATTCTGAGGATATATCATCAGGTGAGGAAATTTTTACCCAGCTTAGCAATAAACCATTATGTCAGTTGCTAAGGCAAAACCAGAGCTCGTGCAGAGAGGAAGACTGGTTACATGTTCAATAAGTACGCTGTTGCTTGTACTGTGTATTTAATAGAACTGGTTATCTAAAGGTTGCTTGTCGAGAGTGTCTCAGGACATAGGTCTCACGATTGCAGCAAGTCAGACAGGAGACCTGTATGTGATTGCAATTTAGTCTAAACAAAGCCCAATGGATGTCATTTGAAAGGACCATATAGGTGTGAATTTCACTCGCCATTTTGGCTCATTATGACCCAGAACTGTCTTGATTTTTGTTGGAAATGCATCATCAACTGGAATGGGTACTTTACTGTTCCAGATTCAGGGGAACACTAAATATAGTCAGGTGCACTATACATCTTATTTTTGGACTGAAACAGTACAGTTAGTGATCAAGAAGCTTTAGCTGCTACCTGAAAATATGAGAAGTTTCAGATTGTGTCCTGTTTCTTCAATTCACAATTGAGACAGACACCCAAACCTTTGATCAATACACTGAATAGTGAAGAATTAGCAAACAGGCGCAGCAGGGAGGCAATGGCCTAGTGGCATTATCATTGGACTGTTAATCCAGAGACCAAGTTCAAACACTGCCACAGCAGGTGGTAGAAATTGAATTCAATAAATATCTGTAATTAAGAGTCTGATGATAACCATGAATCCAATGCCGATTATCAGGAAAAACACACCTAGTTTTACCAATGTCCTTTAGGGAATGAAGCTGACATCCTTCCCTGGCCTGGCCTACATGTGACTCCAGACCCATAGCAGTGTAGTTTACTCTTAACTGCTCTCTGGACGATTAGGGATGGGCAATAAATGCTGGCCGAGTGAGTGACACCCTCATCCTATGAATGTATTAAAAAAGGAAAAAAAATGGGATCCTCAGACTCCACACACTGGAGAGACGTTACACCGAGGTCACTTGTGTATTTCAAGTGTCCATACCAGGATATCAAACTTTGTTGCACGGCCAGAGCTCTCAATATCATTAGAAGAAATGATGTCAAATTGTGTCACTTGTGCTGTCCATCAGCAACCAATTTGGTTTTTGAATTTGAGCTTTCCACACTGAGTCTCAACGTCGCTGAATGTTTGGGTAAATAGGTGGCAGACACAGTGTAATAGTTTGCTGGCCTTCATAGGAAACAGCATTTGAGTCCAGGAGCAGGGATGTCTTGCTGCAATTATACGGGGCCTTGGTGGAGTCACACCTGGAATATTGTGTGCAGTTTTGTTTCTTTATCTGAGGAAGGATGTTCTTGCTATAAAGGGACTGCAGCAAAGATTTATCAGATTGATTCCTGGGATGGCAGGACTGATGAATGAAGAGTTAAATCAGTTCGGATTGATCACTGACCAATCCCCACCACCACCTAGTTACGCTCACATTTACTAGTTTCATCCCCGCCTCCTTGACCTGTCCGTCTTCTCTCCACCTATCCACTCCACTATCTACCTGCTATCACTGTTCCCCCTCTCTATTTACTTCAGAGCCCCCTTCCCCTCCCCCATTTCTGAAGAAGGGTCCTGACCCGAAACGTCAGCCTTCCTGCTCCTCTGATGCTGCCTGGCCTGCTGTGTTCCTCCAGCTCCACACTATGTGATCTCAGGCTCCAGCATCAGCAGTTCTCACTATCTCTTAGGATTATATTTGCTAGAGATCAGCGATTGAAGGAATCTGATAGAGGCCTATGAATTTGATTCTGCCCAGATTCTGGGAATGTCTTGGAATGGATTTTTTGAGCTCAAACAGTTAACGTTCTTTGTACTTCCAATCCAACTTTGATATTGAAGATGGAAAGTGATAAAATATGTCGGAAACTGTTCTTGTGTTGTTGAAAAGAATTTCCATTGCATGCAGAATTCCAGACCTCACCATTTTAGACAGTGACCTACAACTTGCTAATGATGCTAATTTGCTGAATTTTATGGGTTTATCCACAATACACTCACAAGCTAATGGTGATGTTATTTTGTACAAGCTTTTGATAAGAAGGAGGTTGCATTCTCAATCTGTTACTCTTCTGCACATACGTACATTGTCTCTCAGTGTAGCAGATTGAGATAAGGTGATGGAGGAGGAGGATGAGGTAGAATTGCATTAATCACCATACAATTCACACAGTTAGAACATAGAACATAGAACAATACAGTGCAGAACAGGCTCTTCGGCCCTCGATGTTGCGCCGCCCTGTGATCTAATCTAAGCCCATCCCCCTACACTATCCCATCATCATCCATATGCTTATCCAAGGACTGTTTAAATGCCCCTAATGTGGCTGAGTTAACTACATTGGCAGGCAGGGCATTCCACACCCTTACCACTCTCTGAGTAAAGAACCTGCCTCTGACATCTGTCTTAAATCTATCACCCCTCAATTTGCAGCTATGCCCCCTCGTACAAGCAGACGTCATCATCCTAGGAAAAAGACTCTCACTGTACACCCTATCTAATCCTCTGATCATTTTGTAGGTCTCTATTAAATCCCGTCTTAGCCTTCTTCTCTCCAATGAGAACAGACCCAAGTCCCTCAGTCTTTCCTCATAAGACCCTCGCTCCAGACCAGGCAACATCCTGGTAAATCTCCTCTGCACCTTTTCCAATGCTTCCACATCCTTCCTGTAATGGGGCGACCAGAACTGTACACAATATTCCAAGTGAGGCCGCACTAGCGTTTTGTACAGTTGCAGCATGACATCACGGCTCCGGAACTCAATCCCTCTACCAATGAAACCTAACACACCGTATGCCTTCTTAACAGCACTATCAACCTGGGCGGCAACTTTCAGGGATCTATGTACCTGGACACCAAGATCCCTCTGCACATCCACACTACCAAGAATCTTTCCATTGACCCAGTATTCTGCCTTCCTATTATTCTTCCCAAAGTGCATCACCTCACGTTTATCTGCATTGAACTCCATTTGCCACCTTTCAGCCCAATTCTGCAGTTTATCCAAGTCTCCCTGCAACCTGCAACATTCTTCCACACTGTCCACCACTCCACCGACTTTAGTGTCATCTGCAAACTTACTAACCCATCCACCTATGTCTGCGTCCAAGTCATTTATAAAAATGACAAACAGCAGTGGTCCCAAAACAGATCCTTGTGGCACACCACTAGTAACCGGACTCCAGGCTGAATATTTTCCATCAACCACCACTCATTGCCTTCTTTCAGAAAGCCACTTTCTAATCCAAACTGCTCAATCTCCCTCAATCCCATGCCTCGGCATTTTCTCCAATAGCCTACCATGTGGAACCTTATCAAAGGCTTTACTGAAGTCCATGTACACCACGTCAACTGCCCTACCCTCATCCACATGCTTGGTCACCTTCTCAAAAAACTCAATGAGGTTTGTGAGACACGACCTGCCCTTGACGAATCCACGTTGACTATCTCCAATCAAATTGTTGCTTGCTAGATGATTATAAATCCTATCTCTTATAATCCTTTCCAAAACTTTTCCTACAACAGATGTAAGGCTCACTGGTCTATAATTACCTGGGTCATCTCTACTGCCCTTCTTGAACAAGGGCACAACATTTGCAATCCTCCAGTCCTCTGGTACTAAACCTGTAGACAATGACGACTCAAAGATCAAGGCCAAAGGCTCCGCCATCTCCTCCCTTGCTTCCCAGAGAATCCTCGGAAAAATCCCATCCGGCCCAGGGGATGTACCTACCTTCACACCTTCTAGGATTGATAACACCTCGTCCTTACTAACCTCAATCTTTTCAAGTCTAATAGCCCGTATCTCAGTCTTCTCCTCTACAATATTCTCCTTTTCCTGAGTGAAAACAGATGAGAAATATTTGTTTAGCACCTCTCCGATCTCCACAGGGTCCACACACAACTTCCCACTTCTGTCTTTGACTGGCCCTATTCTTACCCTAGTCATCCTTTTATTCCTCACATACCTATAGAAAGCTTTAGGGTTCTCCTTAATTCTACCTGCTAATGACTGCTCATGTCCCCTCCTTGCTCTTCTTAACTCTCTCTTTAAATCCTTCCTAGCTAATCTGTAACTCTCCATCGCCTCATCTGAACCTTCTCGTCTCAATGTCACATAAGCCTCCTTCTTCCGCTTAACAAAAGATACAATTTCTTTTGTAAACCAAGGTTCCCTTACTTTATCACTTCCTCCCTGCCTGACAGGGACATACCTATCAAGGACACGCAATATCTGTTCCTTAAACCAGCTCCACATTTTGATTGTCCCCATCCCCTGCATTTTGCTCCCCCATTCTATCCCTCCTAAGTCTTGCCTAATTGCATTATAATTGCCTTTCCCCCATCTATAACTCTTGCCCAGTGGCATGTTCCTATCCCTTTCCATTGCTAAACTAAACGTAACCGAATTATGGTCACTCTCTCCAAAGTGCTCACCTACCACCAAATCAAACACCTGGCCTGGTTCATTACCAAGTACCAGATCCAGTGTGGCCTCCCCTCTTGTCGGCCCTTCGACATACTGTGTCAGGAAACCCTCCTGCACACATTGGACAAAAACTGATCCATCCGACGTACTAGAGTTATAGCATTTCCAGTCAATGTTGGGGAAGTTAAAGTCTCCCATAATGACCACCTTGTTCCTTTCACTCCTGCCCAGAATCGTTTTGCCGATCCTCTCCTCCACATCCCTGGAACAGTTGTAGGCTAGAGACTCCGTGTGGATTCATGATCAAGAATGTCAAGACCAACTTCTTGTGAGGACGTACTTTCTCCAATCCAATCATTGTGGAGACCAAAATCAGGACAGTGAGCAGAAGTAACAGTGCCCTAGATTCTACAAGAAAGTGATCTACAGAATTGACCAGTTCTTCAGGAGACCTGGAAGATGGCCTTAATAGAGAACTGTTATAATTTAACCATTGACATTCCATCCAACAGAGTTATATAGCAACATAGAAAATAGGAGCATTAGGCCATTCAGCCCACTCCACCATTCAATATGATCATGGCTGATCATCCAACTCAATAGCCTGTTCCTGCTTTTCCTTCATACAATATAGCCCCAAGTGCTATATCTAACTTCTTCATGAAATCACACAATGTTCTGGCCTCAACTGCTTTCTGTGGTAGCAAATTCTGCAGGCTCATCACTCTTTATAGAACCACAGAATCCCTACAGCATGGAAAGAGGCCATTCAGCCCATCAAGTCCACAATGACCTTCTGAAGAGCCAACCCACCCAGACCCAGACCCTAGCTTATCCTCACATTTCCTATTGCTAATTCACCTAGCCTGCACATCCCTGGACACTACAGACAACTTAGCATGGCCAATCCACCTAATGGGCCCACCTTTGGACTATGGGACAAAACTAGAGCACCTGGAGGAAAATGTGCAAACTCCCAACTGACAGTCACCTGAGGCTGGAATTGAACCTGGATCCCAAGTGCTGTGAGGCAGCAGTGCTAAACACCGAGCTGCTGTGTCATCCCAAAACACAAAGCATTAACACTGTAGTGGGAAGCCAGCAGGTTTGAAAAGCATGGAGATTGAACATAGAACCTTGATGGGTGAAGAAATTCCTCCTCATCGTATCTGTGAACCCTGGTTTTGGAGTCCACTGCCATTGGGAACATCCTTCCTGCATCTACACTGTCTAGTCCTGTTAGAATTTCATAGGTTTTTATGAAATTCCCCCTCAATCTTCTGATCTCCAGCAAATATAATCCTAACTGATTTAACTCTTCATACATCAGCGCTGCCATCCCAGGAATCAATCTGATAAATCTTTGATGCATTGCCCCTATTGCAAGAACTTCCTTCCTCAGATAAGGAGACCAAAACCGCACACAATATTCTAAGTGTGACTCCACCAAGGACCTGTATAATTGCAGCAAGACATCCCTGCTCCTGGACTCCAAAATTAGAGGGCATAGGTTTAAGCTGAGAGGGGAAAGATTTAAAATAGACCTAAGGGACAACTTTTTCATGCAGAGGGTGGTGCGTGTATGGAATGGGCTGCCGGAGGAAGTGGTGGAGTTTGGCACAATTACTATATTTAAAAGGCATCTGAATGGGTATACGAATAGGAAAGGTTTACAGGAATATGGGCCAAATGCTGGCAAATGGGACTAAATTAATTTAGGATATCAGGTTGGCATGGGCGAATTGGACCAAAGGGTCTGTTTCCATGCTCTATAACTCTGACTTGAATGCTCTTGCTATGAAGGCCAGCATACCATTATATTGCGTCTCGTGCACGTATGCCCAATCACTCAGCTTGGTTGAGACTAAGCGTGCAGGGCTCAAATCCCTAATCTCTGCAGAGAGAGCACAGAGTTTTCAGATAGTCTGCTGTGAATCAACAATGAAGTCAGAATCTAGTGGGGAGATGTTAGAAAAGAGATGACATAATAATAGAACTAGAATTTTGAATTAGGTTTATTGTCATGTGTACTCAAGTACAGAAGTACAGAGAAAAGTTTACAATGTTGCCCCTCATGGCATCATCTTAGGTACAAATCGTAGATACAAAATAGAGAAATAAAGAAAAAACGTTACACTACCTTTACAGTGATTCAAAGTATAAGTTAGAAAATAAGAAATAAAGTTAATAGGATAAACATTACAGTCAGGTAAACAGGTATAATATGACACAATGTAATGGGAAGTGTTAGAGTCAGCAATCAGGATTACACAAGGTTATGACAGGATAACATTTGGGAGATTGAGAGTATCAAGAGTTATGACGGACTGAGGATTCTGACTAAGGATGAGGTCAAGTTTATCTAATATGTTTTGCAGCACATTCAGGAAGGTAGAAAACAGGCTCGAGAAAATCATCTTCACAGTTCAATATCATAATTTGTGTTTTTATAATTTTAAGAGACCAATAAAGTATAAAACAAATAACCATTGACGTATAAACCTTGAATAATTATCTGACAAACATTCAAACATTATCGCACAAGATACATGAATTATTTGAATAGCTCAAATATTTAAAAGCTCTATAATTAGTGTTGTAAGAACATAAATACGTCAATGTATTGTTGTAACTAATTCAGTCAATTGTAAACACATAAACTCAATTAAACCAGAAAAGCTTCAATCTATGAATGAAAACTGCACATGGCTGGTCAGATATACATATGAAAAAGGAGCTGGAACAGGCCCCTCAGCCCTTTGCACCTGTTCTGCCTTTCAATAAAGATTTGGCTTATCAGATTGTGGCCTTTTCTATATGTACCTGCCTAACTCCATAAGGCACAGCACTGATTCCTGTGACACACCACTCAATAATTTGCCATCCAGAAATGGGCCATTTATGTCTACTCCTTAGGGCAGCTCAATGGCTCAGTGGTTACTGCTGCCTGACAACACCAAGGATGCAGGCTCGATATCAGCCTCAGGCGACAGTCTGTGTGGAGTTTGCACATTCTCCCTGTGTCTGCGTGGATTTCCTCCGGGTGGTCCAGTTTCCTCCCACAGTCCAAAGATGTGCAGGTTAGGTGGATTGGCCATGTTAAACTATCCCTTGGTGTGCAGGCTAGGTGGATTAGCCATGGTAGTTATGGGGATAGGGAAGGGGTCTGAGTTTAAGTGGGATGCTCTTCGGAGTGTTAGTGTAGTTTTGATCAGCTGAACAGCCTCGTTCTGCGCTGTAGGGATTCTATATTTCCAGTCATCCCATGCCAACATATCACCCACTACACCATGAGCTTTTATTTTTTAAAATGACCTTTGATGTGGCACCCTGTGAAATGCCTTTTGAAAATCCAAGTACAGTGTTTTCCCCTTTAACTTTAGCACCTGTTACTACTCCAAAGAACTCCAATAAATTTGTTATATGTGTTTGCCTTTTCATAAAACCATGCTGACTCTGCCTGCTTACCTTCTCTCTGATAGATTTTTTTTTAGATATGCAGCCAACTGTAGTTTTCTGCTTTCTGCTGACTTTTGGAATCAAGGATTTAAATTTGTTGTCTTCCAATTTAATTGAACCTTCCCAAATGTAGCGAATTTTGGATAATTCAAAAATAAAACACGTCAACTCTCTCACTGATCACTTATTTTCAAACCTGAGGATGCAGTCCATCAGGATCCAGGCACTGTCAACTCACAGAGTCAACAGTTTACTCAGTATCACATCCCTGGTGGATATAATTTTCTTGAGTTCCTCTCTCCCTTCCATTTCCTCATTTACAGTATTTCTGAGATGTTACTTATATCCTTTATTGTGAAGGCCAATGTAAAATACCTGTTCAATTCATCTGTGATCTCTTTATTTTTCCTTACCAATTATCCAGGCTCACTTTTATAGGAACTGCACTCTTTTTGTTAATGCTTTTCTTTTTAAAATATCTTTAGAAATTCTTATTATCTGTTTTTATATTACAAGATTACTACCAGTGCATCCAATGTTTCAGCTGCTACTTCCTTTAATATCCTAGGATGCATCCCATTAGCTCCAAGGGACTGATTGGCCTTTAGCCCCATTAGTTTCTCTAGAAATTTTTCTCTAGTGATAGTTATTGTCTTCATTTCACCTGACCCCCAATTTTGCACATTGATTATTTATTAATTTTGGAATGTTATTGTCTTCTAGCATGAAGACTGATGCAGAATATTTATTTAATTGCTCTGCTATTTCCTGGTTCCCCATTATTTACTTCTCCAGCCTCATTCTCTAAAAGACCTATCATCACTTTAGCTTCTCTCTTCCTTTTTATACATATAAACAATATCTCACTGTCCTTGTTTTATTACTTGTTAGCTTATCTTCCTTTTTACCATTATTTTGGTCATTTTTATAGGTTTTTAAAACTTTCCCAATTCCTTGACTTAGCAGTAATCTTTACCACAACGTAAATTTTTAAATTCAATCTGATGCTATTCTTAAATTCCTAGTTAACCACGGTTTCCTTATCCCCTCCCAAGAATTCTTCTTTCCTCAATGGGATTGATAGAAGATCATAGAATCCCTACAGTGTGAAAACAGCCCTTCGGCCCAACAAGTCCACACTGATCCTCAGAGCACCCACCCAAACCCAATCCCCTATAAACTCACCGAAGGTACAAATCCCTGAACACTACGGGCAATTTAGCATGACCAATCCACCTAGCCTGCACATCTTTGGACTGTGGGAGGAAACCAGAGCACCCAGAGGAAACCCATGCAGACACGGGGAAAATGTGCAAACTCCACACAGACAGTCACACAAGGGTGGATTCAAACCCAGGTCCCTGGTACTATGAGGCAGCAGTGCTAACCACTGTGCCACCGTGATGCCCATCATTGTACTTTCTTAATTTTCTTAAATATCTGCTATTGTTTCTCAACTATTTTTTCTGTTAAACTAATTTCCTAGACACCTCCAGAAAACTCTGCCCTCATTCCATTGTAATTAGGCATATTTAAGTTTAGTACAGTTGCTTTTGTTAAATTGTTTTTCTTTATTCGTTAACGGGATGTGGACATTGCTGGTTGGGCAGCATTTATTGTCCATCCCTAATTGCCCTGAGGGCAGCTCAGAGTCAACCACACTGCTGTGGGTCTGGAGTCACATGTAGAATAGACCAGGTAAGGATGGCAGATTTCCTTCCCTAAAGGACATTAGTGAACCAGATGGGCTTTTACAACAATCAGCAAGAGTAACGTGGTCACTATTCGACTAGCTTTTAATAAGAGATTTTTCATAGATTCAAATTCCATCATTTGCTTTGGTGGGGTTCAAACCCATGTTTCCAGAATATTAGAGAGATAATAGGAACTGCAGATGCTGGGGAATCTGAGACAACAAGGTGTAGAGCTGGATGAACACAGCAGGTCAAGCAGCATCAGAGGAGCAGGAAGGCTGACGTTTCGGGCCTAGACCCTTCAGAAATGTGCATAGTACTTGACACTGATCCAGCTTTCTCAGAGTCAGCTCTCAGACAGAGCAGAACCTCTGACACTCATATTTAAATCTGTCAGCCAGGGCTCCATGAGTGGACCAGATTAACAGCCCCAATCAGGGGACTCCTAATCTAGGAGGTCCACCTGGCTAACCTTGTTGCAATCACTACAACTAGGCCAGAGACAATACAACTGCACCATCACATCCTCCAGAAATGTATTTTTATTCGTAAAACCATATGTTATTTCTGACCCACATTTTGTTTTTACTCACAAACTGAAAGGCAATTGTACCGTGGGATAACTACACAGGATGTGGGCAACACCGCCGAAGTCAGAATCGTGAGGGCACTTGCAGATGTCAGGGACAAACAAAAACAAAAGTTGTTGGAAAAGCTCAGCAGGTCTGGCAGCATCTGTGGAGAGAAATCAGAGTTAATGTTTCAGGTCCAGTGACTCTTTCTCATTTGGGGAGGGAGCAGATCGAGTTCAGTCAGAGAGGGAGAGGGAGAGGGGGAGGGGGTGGGGGAGGGAATGGATTGAGATCAGTCGGAGAGGGAGAGGGAGAGGGAGAGGGAGCGGATTGAGATCAGTCGGAGCGGGAAAGGGAGAGGGAGCAGATCAAGTTCAGTCAGAGAGGGAGAGGGAGAGGGGGAGGGAATGGATTGAGACCAGTCGGAGAGGGAGAGGGAGAGGGAGCGGATTGAGACCAGTCGGAGCGGGAGAGGGAGAGGGAGCAGATTGAGACCAGTCGGAGCGGGAGAGGGAGAGGGAGCAGATCGAGTTCAGTCAGAGAGGGAGAGGGGGAGGGAATGGATTGAGATCAGTCGGAGAGGGAGAGGGAGCGGATTGAGATCAGTCAGAGTGGGAGAGGGAGAGGGAGTGGACTGAGATCAGTCAGAGAGGGAGAGGGAGAGGGGGAGGGAGTGGA
>JAHRHZ010000287.1:597339-655183 GCA_024137785.1 Ginglymostoma cirratum
ATCTCGGATTCTCCAGCATCTGCAGTACCTTTTATCTCTATTGCCTGGGATGAAATGTCTCAGTTATGAGGAGACACTTGATAGGCTGGATTTATTCTCCCTGGAGCAGAGGAGGCTGAGGGGGAACCTGGTTGATGTACACAAAATTAAGAGAGGCTTAGACACAGCAAATTGTGAGAATCATTTCCCCATGACAGATGCGTTTAAGACGAGACAGCACAAGTTTAAGGTGAGGAGTAACTGGCTTGGAGGGGAGCTGAGGGCATATTTTACACCCATCTTGTAATTTTTAAGAAGCACCTGGACAAAAACTTAAAATGCCATTGCAGAGTGGACTATGGACCAAATGAAGGTAAATGGAATTAGTGTGGTTTGGTGCTTGTTGCTTAGTGTAGACATAGTGGGCTGAACAGCCTGTTTCTGTGTTGTATGATTCAATGGCTCTAAATCCAGATACTTCCACTTCACCCTCCCTCACTGTCAAATGCTGTCAGCCTCATCCCTATCTATCCTTCCCCTCATCTCCATCCAGCTATTCAGCTATGACAGGCCCACCACCCAAACACAGAGTGAATCATTACTTACATTCTGCCCTCTCCCTGCCTGACAAGGTGACATCCAACAGTGCAGAGCAGAGCCCGGCCACTGGGAGAGCCCTACAGCTCCTGAGACCTTTGGCTCCCAGCCTCATGGATTGATTCTGCTGGAGCGTAAGCTCTCTGGCCTCACTGAGAACATTGAGGATAGCAGTATGTTGCTGCATAATGCTCCTTCCCAGCTTCCAGCTCACCCTGATGCTACCATCTGGCACGGTGACGAAGCTGCAGATAATGTGACCATGACCCACTTCCCCTACACCATTCCCTCACCCCCACCACCCACATCACCAGCCCCTCCCCACTACCCCCCTTCCCTCACCTCAACCTGTGCTCCTGCTTTCAGATCCTGCAGAACTGACCCCTGCCCAGTCATAGCCGCCCCAGTAGCACAGGTGGTGGGGGAGAAAAGAGAGAGAGAGAGAGACAGCAGCAGCAGCACTGTATTGACTTTGGTGCTGTCCCTTACAGCCCCCAGCTCAGATACTGGCCCTGCGCTTGCTTTCGGGAGTCGATTTGAGTGGGAGCAGCCTGTGGTGAGTAAATTGTGGCCAGGCCCAGGGGACAGGACTAGGGGGGGACTTGTGCGTTAGTTCACAGGGTTACAGATGTGTTTTTCTGTAGAGGATCCCAGCGAGTCCCTCAATGGGGTGACAGACCATTCACGGTGAGTTACAGGCTGCAGTGACTGACCTGTCAGACAGCATCGTGTCACCATCAAGGAGCCGTGGTGATGGCTAGCTCTACTAGGGCATGGGGCTTTGTGCCATCTTCCTGTCATGCTGTTAGAGCCAGAGGGTGTGTCACTGCTGCTCATGTAACCGATGCAGCCTGTGTGTGGCCTGGTCACTCAATCCCACATCCTCCCTGAGACTGCAGCAATGTCATCCCCCCACCCTTTTCTAAATGTGGGAACACTCCAGAGATTTTACAGGAGCAGAGTTACCCTAACTTATCCTTCCTGCAAGTTGCTTGTATGTTTAAATAATGTCACTCCTAGGCCCCACATGCAGCTGAATGCATCTGATGCTGCCTGACCTGCTGTGTTCATCCAGCTCCACACCTTGTTATTTCAGACTCCAGCATCGGCAGTTCCTACTATCTCAAACCGTGGAGTGGACCTTGCATGGTTCATGTTTGCAAACAAAGCATCAATTTGGCCAGTTGGGCTATTGTAATATGACAGCAGCATTGCAGAGGTTCCTGCACACATACAGGATGCTCCGTGAAAGGCTGTTGAGTGGCCTCCAGTCCACATTCAAAGGGGCTGGAGATGAAGCACTCAGACAGCCTGTACATTCCATAGATAAAAGGTACTGCAGATGCTGGAGAATCCGAGATAACAAGCATGGGGCTGGATGAACACAGCAGGTCAAGCAGCATCATAGGAGCAGGAAAACTTGACGTTTCGTGCCTAAACCCTTCATCATTCCATAGCATTGTTTCCATCTGTACTACGCATCTGAGTTTTACGTCCAAAGTATTAAATTCTTTTCTACATGGAAAGGTTTTTAATAACAACTAGAAAGTGAAAAATCTCAAGATAATTCATACCAGAGTGAGGATTGGAACAGTATCACCATCTACTGGTGTAATAGCATGTTGAACCCACAATAATAATCCCAACATTGATATCCAACAAGTCATTTGACATTATCTGGATCAATGTATAAATAGATTTCCTTTCAATAAATCTTTGGTGTTGTCCTCTAATGACATAGGGGTGGCACAGTGGCTCAGAGGCTAGCACTGCTGCCTCAAAATTATATATATTTTTAGATATATATATATATATATACATTTATATATATATACATTTTTATATATATATATATAATTACATATATTTATATCAAAATTCGGCAGGAGCTGGGAAATGTGGATTGGGGACAGCTATTTGAAGGGAAGTCCACATTTGATATGTGGGAGGCTTTCAAAGATAGGTTGAAGATAGTGCAGGATAGGCATGTCCCTTTGAAAACAAGGGATAGGAAAGGAAAGATTCGTGAACCGTGGATGACAGGAGAAATCGTGCAACTAGCCAAGAAGAAAAGGGAAGCGTACATAAGGCCCAGGCAGCTAAGAACAGAACGGTCCTTGGAGGAATATCGGGAGAGTAGGACCCATCTCAAACGAGGAATCAAGCGGGCTAAAAGGGGTCATGAAATAACTTTAGCCAACAGAATTAAGGAGAATCCCAAGGCCTTTTATTCATATATAAGAAGCAGGAGGGTAGCTAGAGAAAGGGTTGGTCCACTAAAGGATAAGGAAGGAAGGTTTTGTGTCGAACCTGAGAAAATGGGTGAGATTCTCAATGATTACTTTGCATCAGTGTTCACTGAGGAGAGGGACATGATGAATGTTGAGATTAGAGATAGAAGTTTGTTTACTCTGGATCACGTTGACATAAGGAGGGAAGATGTGTTGGGTAGGCTAAAGGATATTAAGGTGGACAAATCCCCAGGACCGGATGGGATCTATCCCAGGATGCTGAGGGAGGCGAGAGAGGAAATAGCTGGGGCCCTTACAGATATCTTTGTAGCATCCTTAAACACAGGTGAAGTGCCGGAGGACTGGAGAGTTGCTAATGTTGTCCCCCTGTACAAGAAGGGTAGTAGGGATATTCCAGGTAACTACAGACCAGTAAGCCTGACGTCAGTGGTGGGAAAGTTGCTGGAGAAGGTACTGAGGGATAGAATCTATTTATATTTGGAAAAGAATGGGCTTATCAGTGATAGGCAACATGGTTTTGTGCAGGGGAGATCATGCCTTACTAACTTAATAGAGTTCTTTGAGGAAGTGACCAAGTTGATAGATGAAGGAAGGGCTGTAGATGTCATCTACATGGACTTTAGTAAGGCATTTGATAAGGTTCCCCATCGTAAACTAACGGAGAAAGTGAAGTCACATGGTATGCAGGGTGTTCTAGCGAGGTGGATAAAGAACTGGTTGAGCAACAGGAGACAGAGAGTAGTAGTTGAAGGGAGTTTCTCGAAATGGAGAAAGGTGACCAGTGGTGTTCCACAGGGATCAGTGCTGGGGCCACTGTTGTTTGTGATATACATAAATGATCTGGAAGAGGGCATGAGTGGTCTGATCAGTAAGTTTGCAGATGACACGAAGATTGGGGGAGTAGCAGAAAGCATAGGGGATTGTCAAAGAATACAGGAGAATATAGATAGACTGGAGAGTTGGGCGTAGAAGTGGCAGATGGAGTTCAATCCGGGCAAGTGTGAGGTGATGCATTTTGGGAGGTCTAATTCTAGAGCAAACTATACTGTAAACGGAAGAGCCTTGGGAAAAGTTGATGAGCAGAGAGATCTGGGAGTTCAGGTCCATTGTACCCTGAAGGTGGCTGCACAGGTGGATAGAGTGGTCAAGAAGGCATATGGTATGCTTGCCTTCATCGGACGGGGTATTGAGTATAAGAGCTGGCAGGTCATGTTAAAATTGTACAAGACTTTGGTTCGGCCGCATTTAGAATACTGTGTACAGTTCTGGTCGCCACATTACCAAAAGGATGTGAAAGCTTTGGAGAGGGTACAGAGAAGGTTTACGAGGATGTTGCCTGGTATGGAAGGTGCTAGCTATGAAGAGAGGTTGAGTAGGTTAGGATTGTTTTCATTACAAAAAAGGAGATTGAGGGGGGACCTGATTGAGGTCTTCAAAATCATGAAGGGTATAGACAGGGTTGATAGAGATAAGCTTTTTCCCAGGGTGAGGAATTCAATAACGAGGGGTCACGCGTTCAAGGTGAGAGGAGAAAAGTTTAAGGGGGATACACGCGGAAAGTACTTTACACAGAGGGTGGTAGGTGCCTGGAACGCGTTGCCAGCAGAGGTAGTAGAGGCAGGCACGGTAGATTCATTTAAGGTGCGTCTGGACAGATGCATGAGTAGGTGGGGAGCAGAGGGATACAGATCCTTAGGAATTGGGCGGTAGGTTTAGACAGTGGATTTGGATCGGCACAGGCTTGGAGGGCCGAAGGGCCTGTTCCTGGGCTGTAAGTTTTCTTTGTTCTTTGTTCTCACAGCACCAAGGACCCAGGTTTGATTCCACCCTCGGGCGACTATCTATGTGGAGTTTGCACATTCTCCCCATGTCTGCATGGGTTTCCTCCGGGTGCTGCAGTTTCCTCCCACAGTCTAAAGATGTGCAGGGTAGGTAGATTGGCCATGCTAAATTGCCTGCAGTGTTCAGAGATGAGTAGATTAGATGGATTATAGGGGGATGGGTCTGAGTGGGATGCTCTGTAGGCCAGTGTGGACTTGTTGGGCCGAAGGGCCTGTTTCCACACTGTAGAGGATCTATGATATGTGGATTGGTCAACAGTCAGAGGTCCTGATGGTCATTCTAATTATAAAAATACATGTATAAATTTTCCCAGCAACATTAGTAAAAGAACTGGATTTATCCCAAGTGTGTGAACCTGTATATTCAGATTCCCTTTAAAGATAATGGCCTCAGTCACATCCATTCCTGTGGAAAGCTGTTTGCGTTCTCACACTCTCCAATCTGATTATCTTGGTGGTAAACCCTCAAACAGTGACCCCCAACCACAACACAGGAATGAGCTCTTCTCTGGTCACTTGATCAAAGCTTTATCTGACTTCCTTAAATCTCCATTAAATCTTTTCTTTGAGTTCTGTATGAAGCGATTCAGCCAGTTCCAGGGTACATTGTGTTTGGAACTGGGGCCCTGATGGAGTCAAATAGCCACATTTATTCTGTGGCAGAGTCAAGTTGTAATCCAGAATAAGGCCTTTCAGTTCATTGTTGAAAATTTCTCAATCACCCTCTGTAGTTCACCCTGCAGTGAGACAGAATTTACTTATAGAAAAATTCATAATTGTATCAAATGTCAGACGTAGGAATTATAGAAAATAACTTTTCAACACCTAATGTAGAAAAAGAGAGTTTGGGGTTGTTTGTTGGACAAGCTTCCAAATAATTTTGTATACCTGCGGACAATGGCATTTGCTTGTGAGATTTACTGTTACTAATTACGCATTTAAAATAAATCACATCATCAATTAGTGCAATTGGTCTTACCTCAGTTATTAAGCCGCTTAAAGCTTGAGTAAGTAGATGTTGTTTGTACTGAGCTGGGCTTTATTACTCGAGCTTACTGACCTCACTGGTAAAGGAGAGAGGGCAAACAAGCTAATGCTCTTGTTCCTTAACGCTGTCTAGTGACCCAGGCATGGATTAGGGACAAGGGAAATCAGCCAGGGTTCCTGTTCCTGATCACTGTCCTCTAATGCGTGGGTTAGAGAAAGAGCGAGAGGGAGAAAGAAAACGAGAGCGGGGTCGTCAGCCAGGGTTCCGGTTCCTGACCACTGTCCAGTGACCCTTAGGTGAAAGAGAGATAGAGAGAGAGAGATACAGAGAATGAGAGCAAGAGTGAGTGAGAGAGAGAGAGAGGAATCAGCCAGGGATCCTGCTCCTGATCACTGTCCAGTGATCCCTGGATTAGAGAGACAGAGGGGTGGGGGGGGAAAATCAGCCAGGGATCCTGCTCCTGATCACTGACCACTGATCCCTGGATTAGAGAGAGAGAGAGAGAGAGAGAGAGAAAGAGAAAGAGAGAGAAGTGGCGGGGATAAATCAGCCAGGGATCCTGCTCCTGATCTTACAGACATACAAATTAGGAGTAGAAGCCCCTCAGTAAGATCATGGCAGATCTGTTTGTGTTTAGAATTCCACATTCCCATCTATTCTGATAGACTCTTGTTGAGTAGGGGAATCAGAAGTTATCTACCTTTGCCTTAAAAATATTTAATGCCTCACCCAACTTCTGAGGCAGAAAATTCCAAAATGACACAACCTTCCAAGAGATAAAAACTCCCCTCGTCTCTGATCTCACTTTAAAACTGTGACCACTCGTTCCGGACTGACCCACAACAGGAAACATGGTCATCATGTCAAGACCATTCAGAATCTTACACATTTCAAACAAGTCACACCTCACTCCTCCAAACTCCAACAGGCTCAGATTGTCCAAACTGTCCTCATAACACACTCACTCATTCCAGGTATTAATGTAGCAAACATGCTCAAAAATGCCTAGAACGCATTTACATCCTTCTTTAAATAAAGAGACCAAAACTGCACACAGTATTCATGATAACAAGCATGGGGCTGGATGAACACAGCAGGTCAAGCAGCATCATAGGAGCAGGAAAACTTGACGTTTCGGGCCTAAGCCCTTCATCAGAAATGGGGGAGGGGAAGAGGGTTCTGAAATAAATAGGGAGAGAGGGGGAGGCGGATAGAGGATGGATAGAGGAGAGGATAGGTGGAGAGGAGGCAGACAAGTCGAAGAGGCGGGGATGGAGCCAGTAAAGTCGAAGAGGCGGGGATGGAGCCAGTAAAGGTGAGTGTAGGTAGGGGGGTAGGGAGGAGATAGGTCAGTCCAGGGAGGACGGACAGGTCAAGGGGGCGGGATGATGTTAGTAGATAGGAGATGGGGGTGTGGCTTGGGGTGAGAGGAAAAACAGGTTAGGGAGGTGGAGATGAGCTGGGCTGGTTTTGGGATGCGGTTGGGGGAGGGGAGATTTTGAAGCTTGTGAAATCCACATTGATGCCATTGGGCTGCAGGGTTCCCAGGCTGAATATGATTTGCTGTTCCTGCAGCCTTCGGGTGGCATCACTGTGGCATTGTCGGAGGAATATGATTTGCTGTTCCTGCAGCCTTCAGGTATTCATGATTCAGTATTCATGATGTGGGTCTCACCAATGCCCTTTGTAAATGTAGCAGAATATTCTTACTTTTATGTTTAATTTCTCTTGTAATGAAGGATAATGTCCCGTTAGCCTCTTGAATACTTGCTGTACCTGCAGACTGACTTTCTGTGACTCACGTACTAGCATACCTAGATCCTTCTGCAAATTCTGCAGTCATTCTCCATTTAAGTAAATATTTTGCATTTTTATTCCTCATGTCAAAGAGGACAACTTCACATTTTCCTACATTATGTGCCCAATCTGCCAGATTTTTGCGCACTCTCTCAACCAATCTATAATCGGTCTGCAAACTTCTTAGTCTTCTTTGTGACATACTTTCTTACCTATCTTTGTGTCACCTGCAATTTTAGTTGTTGCGCCTTTGCTTCCCTTATCTAAGTATTTTTTTCAATTCTTTTGTGGGATGTGGGCATCGCTAGCTGGCCAGCATTTCTTGCCCATCCCTAGTTGCCCCTTGAGAAGGTGGTGGTAACCTACCTTCTTGAACCACTGCAGTCCTCCTGCTGTGGGTTGACCCACAATGCTATTAGGGAGGGAATTCCAGGATTTTGACCCAGGGACAGTGAAGGAACGGCAATATATTTCCAAGTCAGGATGGTGAGTGACTTGGAGAGGAACTTGAAGGTGGTGGTGTTCCCACGTCATTGATATAAATTGTATAAAGCTGAGACCCGTCACATTTATACATACACATTGTTTTCTGCTATCCTTTCTAATAAGTTACTCGCTTTAACGTGCTCTCCTACTTTGTATCACAACCTCTTGTGTGGTGTTTGTCAATGCCTTCTAAAGTTTCAGTAAGTTTATATGGTCCCCTTTACCATAGGACATGTTAATTCTCCAACGAATTCCAATAAATTGGTTAAATATAATGTACTTTTCATGAAACCATATTGAATCTTCCCAATTGCCTTGAGTTTTTCCAAGAGTCCAGTTATACCTCCTAAATAATCGATTTTAACACCTTCCCCACAACAGATGTCAAGCTAACTGGCCTACACTTTCCTGTTATAACCAGGTGTAGAGCTGGATGACACAGCAGGCCAAGCAGCATCAGAGGAGCAGGAAAGCTGATGTTTCGGGCCTAGACCCTTCTTCAGAAACGTGAAGCTTTCCTGCTCCTTTGATGCTGCTTGGCCTGCTGTGTTCATCCAGCTCTACACCTTGTTATCTCAGATTCTCCAGCATCTGCAGTTCCTACTATCTCAGAGACAAAAAGGAATTTCTTCTCCATAAGTCTTTTTTTTATTCACTCATGGGATGTGGATGTCTCTGGTTGGGCCAGCTTTGTTACATATCCTGAGGAAGAGTCACTGGACCTGAAACGTTAACTCTGATTTTTTCTTCACAGATGTACCAGACCTGCTGAGCTTTTCCAGCAAATTTGTTTTTGTTACCCGTCCTTAATTGCCCTTGAGAAGGTGATGGTGAGCTGCCTCCTTGAACTGCTGCGGGTGGACCCACAATGCCCTTTGGAAGGGAATTCCAGGATTTTGAGCAACAGTGAAAGATCAGCGATATATTTCCAAGTCAGGATGGTGAGTAGCCCTGAACACTACGGACAATTTAGCATGGCCAATCCACCTAGCCTGCACATCTTTGGACTGTGGGAGGAAAGCAGAGCACCCGGAGGAAACACACACAGAAACAAGGAGAATGTGCAAACTCCACACAGACAGTCGCCTGAGGGTGGAATCGAACCCGGGTTCCTGGCACTGTGAGGCAGCAGTGCTAACCACTGAGCCACCATAAATGTTCATGTGGCAAGTCCAGTTGAGTTTCTGTCAATGGTAACTCCAAGGATGTTGATAGTGGAGGATTAAGTGAAGGTAACACCATTGAATGTTAAGGGACAGTGATTAGATTGTAGATGGTCATTGCTTGGCAATTGAATCAGTAGAGTTCTTTACAGCAGGGGACTGTAGAGGCTTTTTCTTTATTCACTTATGGGACGTGGGCACCACTGGCTGGCCAGCATTTATTGCCTATCTCTGGTTTCCTTTGAACTGAGTGACTTGCTAGGCCATTTCAGAGGGTAGTTAAGAGTCAACCACATTGATGTGGATCTGGAGTCACATGTAGGCCAGACCAGGTAAGGTCCAAAGGACCAAAGATCATTAGTGAACCAGATTGGTTTTTCCTGACAACCAGCAATGGTTTCATGGTCATCAGTAGACTCTTAATTCCAGATTATTATTGAATTCAAATTCCACCATCTGCCATGGCAGGATTTGAACCCAGGTCCCCAGAACATTAGCTGAGTTTCTGGATTAATAGTGTATCAATAATACCACTCTGCCATCACTTTCCCCTTAGGCTAAATCATTAAGTATAGTATAGACTATAAAATCAGCCGTAAGGGAATTAAGGATTATGGGGAAAAGGCAGAAAAGTAAAGTTGAGGATTATCAGATCAGTCATGATCTTATTGAATAGCAGAGCAGTCTTGATGGACTGAATTGGCCTATTTCTGCTCCTGTATGTTATGGCCTTACATTGGAAGATGAAACATAAACAGGGTGACTACTTTGTTGAACATCTCAGCTTTGCCCTCAACAATGAACTTGACCTTCTGGCTGCTTCTATTTCAATACACCATATTGCGCTCTCTCATACTGTTCTTGGCCTGGTGCAGATTCCAATAAAGCCCAATAGAAGCTGGAACAGCAGCACTTCATTTTCTATTTAGTTACTTTACAGCCTTCAGGATTCAACATTGAGTTAAACAATTGCAGACCAAGGACTTCTTCCTCTAATTGTTAGGAATATATAATACAGAAACAGGAATCAGCCCTACCCTTCGAGCCTTCAACATGAACATGGCTGATCATCCAACTCATTATCTTGCTCCTGCTTTCCCCTTTTATGCCTTCAGTCTTACAAACTATGTCTACATCTTTCTTGAAGTCTTAAATTTTTGGAATCAGCAGTTTCCTGCAGCAGAGAATTCCACAGTCTCACCATTCTCTGGGTAAAGAAATTGCCAACCTTTCCTTTAAGTACAGCCTGATCTTCCCTGGTGTTCTACTTTCTCCTTCCCACCTTTTTCTACAGTACAAAACTGACCACTTGTTCAATTCTCTATTCACTTCCAAAGAAAATTTCTATCAAATTTATAAGAACATACAAAATAGGAGCAGACATAGACCAATTTGGCTCCTTCAGCCTGCTCCTGATAACATCATGGCCGATATGCTTGGGTTTCAAATTCCACATTCCTATTTACCCCTGATAAACTTTGATTCTCTTGCCTTTCAGGAATTTATCTATCAATCTTTCCAAGTCACACAACCCGCTGAAAGAAAAAAATTCTCCTAATTTGTCCACCAAAGGGCAATCCTTAATTTTAAAAGTGTGTCCCCTGGTTCTGGACTCATCCACAACAGGAAACTTCATTCCCACATTGTCAAGACCATTCAGGATCTTAAACAGCTCAAATAAATCATCCGTACTCTTCTAAGCTCCAATGAAAACAAGCCCAACCTGTCTAACCTATAAAACAATCTGCTCATTACAGGGATCAATCTAGTAACCTCCTCTGGACAGCCTCCAAAATATTTACATCTTTCCTTGAAAAAGAGACCAAAAATGCACATAGTATTCGAGAATTGATTTTATCAATGCCCTGTACAAATGAAGTATGAATAGGGGATCATGGCTCAGTGGTTAGCACTGCTGCCTCACAGCACCAGGAACCTGGGTTCAATTCCACCCTTGGGTGACTGTCTTTGTGAAGTTTGCACATTCTCCCTGTCTCTGCATGGGTTTCCTCCCACAGTCCAAGGATGTGCAGTTTAGGTGGATTGGCCATGCTAACTTGTCCATAGTATAGATGTGTAGATTAGGTGGGTTATCAGGGGATGTGCCTGGGTGGGATATCTGAGGGTCAGTGTGGAATTGTTGGACCAAAGGGCCTGTTTCTGCATTGTAGGGATTCTATGATCTTTACTTTTATATTCGATTCCTCTTTGCAATAAAGGATAGCATCCTATTAGCTTTCTTGAATACATGCTGTATCTGCACACTAATTTTTGTGCCTTCATGCACTAAATCACTAAAATTCCTCTGCTCCTCAGAATTTCGCAGTCATTCTCCATTTAAATAATCATTTTTTTCATTTTTCCTGCCAAAGAGAACAACTTCACATTATATTTCACCTGTAGATTTTTGTCCATTCAACTCACCTATCGATATTGGTCTACAACTCCCTCATATCTTGTCCACAACATGCATTCCTACCACATAATGTTAACTGTGTTTCTCTGTACACAGATGCTGCCAGACTTGCTGAATTTCTCCTGCACTTTGCTTTTGATTTTACTCATTTGGTTGTCGTGAACTTTGTGCTGTCAACTATGGCTCAGTTGGTAGTATTCTTGCCTCCAAACCAGAGTGATGTGTGTTCAAGTCAGACGGTAAAGACTTGAGCACAGAAATCAAGATGGACATTCTCATATACTAGTAAGAATGTGCTGCTCTGTCAAAGACAATAACCTTTTTTAATGCGGAGACAGTATTTTGAAACTCTGGCAACAGTCTCAGGAAATGTAAAAATCCTAAAGGGCAGGAGAATTATGTTGGTGTTCTGGACAATAGTTATGCCTCAATTAACGTCATAAAATATTATCTGGTCATTATCATAATGTTTGTGAATGCTGTGATCCCTATTTCAGAAGTATTTCACTAAGTGTGTAATTGGCCATCCTGTGAGCGTGAGGAGTGCTATATGAATTATATTTTTCTTAAATTACGAATACGCTGGAAGGTCGTGACAACTTTGAAAAGAGAATTGGATAAATACAAGAAAAACTTACGTAGCACTTTGAAGAAAGAGGTGCAGTATAGACATAACGGGATGAATGGCCTCATTCTATGCAATATCATTAATGTCTCACCATCTAAATCCTTATATCTCTTGCAACAAAATTAATTCCCAAGTGAAGGATGTGCTACAGATAAGTACGTCCTGATCCTTCAATAACGTCGGCCATTCTGTCAGGCAGCCGGACCGAACACCGGCAGAGAGCATGCGCACTTCTCCGCCAGCTTGTTTTCCCCCTCGGACAGCGCAGGCGCGGTGATTGCGGACGCGGTGGAGACTGTGTCGGAGCTGAGGGCTCTTTCGGGGCTGGTTACCGTGGAAACGGCGGCCTGTATGGGCTGTGGGCACCGCGGAGCCTGAGCGGAGGACGGGACAGAGTGGACGGCAGCTGTGGTGAGAGAGCTCAGTCCGGGCAGCTGGTTGCAGCGCGTCGGGCCGGGAGGGAACTGCAGTGTAGCTCAGGGGGTGGGGACACAGACTCCACTTGCAACAGAGGCCGGGGCTTTAGCATCGAAATAAGCCGGGACCCGGATCGCGGACCCGAATCCCAGACACCGGACCGGACCCCAGTCCCGAACCCGGACCTGAATCTTGAATCGGGCCCTGGTCCTGATTGGAAACGACCCCGGTACAGGTATGGTATTCCTTATGGCTGGGTAGTTATATTCCGTATACACCGCAGAGACTGCGATCCATTAACAAAAGCAAAATGCCCTGGATACTGGAAATCTGAAATAACAAACATCAAGTGCTGGAGAAACACAGCAGGTCGCAGTGTCTGACCCCCATAGGGTCATAACGAAACAGACACTTCGATCCGAGAATAGTAGGAACTGCCGATGCTGGGGAATCTGAGATAACAAGGTGCAGAGCTGGATGAACACAGCAGGCCAAGCAGCATCAGAGGAGCGGGAAAGCTTGACATTTCGGGTCTGGACCCTTCTTCAGACCCTTCGGTCCAACTCGTCCATGCCCACCAGATATCCTAAATTGATCTAATCCCATGTGCCAGCATTTGACCCATATCCCTCTAAACCCTTCCCATTCATATATGCACCCAGATGCCTTTTAAATTGCACCAGCCTCCACCACTTTCTGTGGCAGCTTGTTCTACACGCGCACCACCCTTTGCATGAAAGATTTGCTCCTCCAGGTTCCTTTTAAATCTCTGCTCTGTCACCTTAAACCTTGGCCCTCCAGTTTTGGATTCTGTACCATAGGATAAAGACCTTGGACATTCACCCTATCCATGCCCCTTATGATTTTATACATCTTTAAAAGGTCTTCCCTCAACCTTTGATGCTCCAGAGGAAAAAGCCCCAGCCTAATCAGCCTCTCCTGTTGGAGAGTTACTGGTTCTAGACACTCGGCAATAGAGATTGGGGCCATTTTCTAGTTGACTTTGAATAATAAAAATAGAAAAACCTCAAAAGTGAGGTTTTTGGTGGGGGGGAATAAAGGAAAAACAAAAGGACTATTTTGTTTATTGAAGGAAGTTGAAAGAGCTTTAAGCTTTTGCTGAAGTGGAGGTGATTAAAAGGGAAGGAGAATACTTACAAACTGTCTTCTAAATCAAGAAAGATGGCCCACTTGTGGGAAAGTGAGGAAGTTTCTTTGTTTTGCATTTGTTTGTGATAAGTTGGTAAAATGGAATTGAGCAAGTCTGATCAGTATCATCATCCTGTTGTAAATTAAAGCAGTATTCTGATATAGCTCTGACCCGATGTCAACAGGGGTTTATTCAGTCCTTTTTTTTTGGGGGGGTATTGAAGCAGTATGGGTGAAAGGCTCAGAAAAGTATGGTTATATGAGGCTATGATTCTTATGCTCCTTGATCATTTCATCTTAAAAATATCATATTTAAAAACCTCAAAAGCAGACAGAGATGTCTTTTGGAAAATAAGAAACTGCAATGTCATTTCACATAATGCCTTCACACCACTTGGGAGATACAATTTTTATAACTGACGGCAGGCACTAGACTGCAGTATTTAAATAGAAAATGTCTGTCCTAGATAGAACTACTATCCTTTGATGCCTCAGTAGAAACCACTGTCAAGAGTATTTAGGTAAAAGGTTCCCACTCCTACTCATTATCCAAAAACCCATGCCATGTGCACAGATGTCAGGTTAAACCTGGACTAAAATCAGCTGTGATGCTCTCTATGGCTAATTAACCTGCCAGTATTCAGCATTTAGCCTCATTTACCAAATGTGCCGTTTTAGGTAGTTTGTAAATGAACAATCAATATCTGTGGAACTCTACACCAGCAAGCCCAGTAGGTTTAAGATGGATGCAGTAAAAGCAGAGGGATATCATTAACCATCACGGGAAAGTGACACAAACACTTGGACGACACCTTTGTCATCATTAAACGGACCAAACTAGAGGAGACACACAAACTTATAAACAACACCCTCACTGGAATAAAATTCACCAGAGAGGAGGATAAGAACAAACAGCTCCCATTCCTGGATGTCATGGTAGAGCGCAAGACAAATGGGGAACTCCAAATGAAAGTACACAGAAAAGCCACACACATGGACCAGGTACTGAACTTCAACAATAACCATCCCAGCACACACAAACGAAGCTGTGTGCGAACACTACTTAAACGGGCAACAACACACAGCAGCATCACAGAACTACGCCAAGAGGAAGAAGAATACCTCTTCCAGGTTTTCAAGGAGAATGGATATCCAAAACACTGGGTCAGAAGATGCCTATACGAACAACATCAGGAAGATACTTCACGCCCTGACCCACTCATCACACTACCCTACATCAGGAACACATCGGAACTAACCACAAGACTCCTACGACCGCTGGGCATCAGAGTGGCGCACAAGCCCACATCAACCCTATGACAACTGCGCACCGGAACTAAAGACCCTCTCCCTGCCATGGACAGGACCAATGTCATCTATAAGATCCCCTGCAGAGACTGTTAGAAATACTACATCGGACAAACAGGAAGGAAACTAACAACAAGGGTACACAAACACCAACTGGCTACAAAAAGACACGACCTATACTCACTCATCTCAATCCACATGGATAAGGAGAACCACCAATTTGACTGGGACAACACCAAAATTCTGGGACAAGCTAAGCAGAGACAGGCACGGGAATTCCTAGAAGCCTGGCACTCCACGAAGAAAGCTATTAATAAACACATAGAACTCGACCCCAAATACACTCCACTATGAAGGAAAACTGGAAGTGAGTCAATCCAGCTCAATGGACTCCAGAGTTTAAAAACCAGGCAGGAAAACACAATGGTGCTTCATCAGAGGCTGCACTGATGATGTTACCCAGCATGGTAACAAAACATCTGCGGAGCAACAAACCAGCTCGGCGAGCCAACCAACCTCAACACCCACAACCCGAGCTACAAATCTGTTCCAAAACCTTAGTGACGCAAACATACAGTCAATCAAAAAGTGCAATGAAATTAAGTAAAAATTAACTGAGATAGGAAAGGCAACCTGCCAGGCTGTCAAAATATATCACAATTATTCAACATGTGGAGATAACATACAACAGAACATGAACAGGAATCCCACACCTGCATGTTCAAGGACTTTGTGCCTTTTTAATATCACATCATCGGCCAGCTGTTTTCAATCCTGTTCCGACTATGTCTCGAACGTACTGCTTGCCACATTTGGTGTGTTTGGCAGCATTCTTTAGAGAGAGAAACAGAGTTAACACTTTGATTTTGGTATGACTTCAGAAGAAAATTTCTGAAGAAGAGTCACCTCAAGCTCAAACCCTTAACTCTGTTTTTCTTTCCACAGACACCACCAGATCTGCCAAGTTTCTCTAGCATTCTGTTTTTTTTCCTCTATTTCTTATTTTGGGTCTACTGTGATATTGTTAGGAAGTCAGCTGGTTTTCATAATGCAGCTGTCTCTAGAAGATACAGTTTTTGCACTCGAGATCGCGGGAAGATCTTGACATGAGTGGAATCCAGTGGGTCTATGATTCCTTTTTCCAGCATGAATATGTCACTGGGAGAGTGATCTAGGCATATTACTTCACTAATCAAAAAACCAAAGAACTGTGGGTGTTGGAAATCAGAAACAGATTTGGAAATTGCTGGAAAAACTCAGCAAACTCCTCACTATCCAAGGCTCCAGATGCACCTTCCAGTTGAAACAGTGAGTTACCTGCACTTCTCTCAGTCTAGTCTATTTGCTGTGTACAATGTGGTATCTTCTACATTGGTGAGACGAAAAGCAGGCTGGGCAATCACTGCAGAATTTTTTTTGTTTTAGAAGCAACATGATTTTGAAAATGGAAAGAAAGCAGTTACTCAGTATTCTGTAATCATTTTCAAATTTGTACAATTATCTCAACAAACAGTTAAAACTGTTTTTAATCAACCTGTGTGGACAGGTTATAACACAACTGAAGGATAAAGTGGGACTTGAACCCATATGTTATGGCCTCGAGGAGGGCCTTTACTGCTGTGCCACAAGGCCCAAAGAAACAATTAAATGCTGAGCTCAATCTTTGTTTAACTAACAGGTGGCTTTATGGCCTTAAAGTAATCCAGAATCTACCTTGGGTTTTATGGTGCAAAAACCATGTCCTTTATAAATAACTTAATATCAGTCCTTTGTGAAGGAATTCATCTCATAATATGTCTAAAAACTGCAGTTCGCATAGACTTCATATGTTCCCAGCTGCTGTTGAGGTTACTGTGTTAATATAAATGCATGATAAAATTGTGGTGCAGTGGTAGTATCCCTGCCTTTGAGCCAGAAAACCCAGGTTCAAAGTCCACTTGTTCCTTAAAAGACTTTTTTTAAACTGCAAAAATAGCATACATTCTATAAGATAGGAAGGTACAAAGGATAGCAGAACGTGACAGAAAGCACAGCGGGGGGCCCTGTTCTCTCACACACGTACCATGCCAGCTCCCTCCAAGAGGGAAATGTAATAACACCTCTGAACAAGTTGATTAGAAAATAGGTTAAAAAAGATGCTTTTTCCCAACAGTATATTGTACATGATATATCCAGTCACCAGACCAGATATGAGTGTTTAGCTTGTTAAATTTAGCCTTCAAGTGTTTATGTTATAGTTTAAAGTTTGTAGTTTAAGCTTTGGGTGAGGAACTTAAGGGCAGATGTCCTGCTCCTGACTGCCAAAAGTTGTTTCACTGGGATTTTGTTTATTTTCCTACTAATTTTCTCCCTGTCTGATTCTGCTGAATTGTTCTGCTTGGTGACCACATGCTGCTGCCACCTGTTCAGTTACTGTTTCCGTGTGGTTTGGGTGGGGTGATAGGGAGGAAGAATACAGTGCAGTTGTTCTCAACACCCTCGTCTGGGAAAGGAACAAATCAACTCCTGAGCAGTAAACATGGTGATCTGTTCCAGCAGCCGCCTTGTTCAGCACATGAAGCTTAGGATTACGTGGTTTAAGGGCTGCAGAGGCTTGGTGCTTTAAAATCATTTTTCTTTATTCATTAATAGGATGTGGGCATCTCTGGCTAGGCCAGCATTTATTGTCTGTCCCTAATTTCCCAAAGGCCTGTTAAGAGTCAAACACCACGCTGAGGGCATGGAGTCACACATAGGCCAGGCCACGTAAGTATGGCAGTTTCCTTTCCTAAAGGACATTAGTGAATCAGATGGGTTTTTCTGACAATCGACAATAGATTCATGGTCATCATTAGACTCTTAATTCTGGATTTTTACTGAATTCAAATTCTACTATTGGCCATGGCAGAATTCAAACCTGGGTCCCTGGAGCGTTACCTGGATCTCTGGATTAACTGGTAGCCCAGTGGTACTTTCATACCACTAGGCTATTGACTCCCCATTTGTTCAACCATAGATAAAAAGCTTTCCCAATCAGCTGCTTTCTCTATATCCTCTTGATTTTTGTTCTGCCCCATAGACTATTCCATGAGATTTTTGAACACTGCTAACACTGTATGAATAACTACTGTGATCATAAGTAGGCCATTCAGCCGTTAAGTCTGTTCTACTCTGCCATTCATTTAGACCACAGCTGATGACTTGTCTCAATGCCACTTTCCTTAACTACCGCTATATCCCTGATAATATCATCAAGACACTAATATTAGTCTCTAGAGGCCTCTGTCCTGAACATGTGGAATGATTGAGCTTCCTCACTCCTCTATGATACAGAGTTGCAAAGTAATCACTACCTCCTTTCATTTCCTGATGGTGCTGACTCTCACTGGGACAGATTCCATAGGTACTAGCAAATGCCTGCTACCTAAAGAAAACCCATATTCTACCTGCAAGAGCTGCTCTTGGAGGGAGCTGGCATGGTACATGAGAAAGAAAAAGGCCTGTTGCTGTGCTTTCTGTCACTCTCTGCTATTCTTTGCACTTTCCTATTTTAGGATGTATGCTATTTTTGTAGTTTAAAAAAAAATCTTTTAGTTTTGTACTGTCTCTTATCTTTAGCCATCAAAGGCTGTTCTTTTTATCAAACAGAGCTCTTTCCCCATGGACGTTAAATAGGCAAATTCAGTTTTTTAAAACACCTCCCTCTGACCTGGGGACAAAGCGTTTCGGGGGTGTTATAACACACATCTGGAGCAGTTGGGTCTTGAACCAGGGCCTCCTGGCGCAGAGGCAGGGACTCTAGCACTGCACAACAACATTGCTGGTGCGTGTGTTCAGGCTTCTGTATCTTCTGCCTGATGGAGATTATTACAGGGGTGTGATGGGTCTTTGATGTTGGCAGCCTTTCCGCGGCAGTGAGCCATGTAAATAGAGTACATGGATGGAAGGTTGGTTTCTGTGATGGTCTGGGCTGTGCACACCACCTTCTGTAGTTTCTTAATGGCCTTGGGCAGAGCAGTTGCCACACCAGGCTGTTATGCAACGGACAGTATGCTTTCAATGGTGCATCTGTAGAAGTTGGGTGAGGGACCTTATGGACATGGCAAATTTCTTGAGCCACCAGAGGAAGAAGAGGCATTGTTGTGCCTTCTTGACTGTCGCATCTATGTGGGAATTCCAGTACACGTCGATTATCGTCACTCCGCAGAACTTGATGTTGTCCACCCTCTCAACCTCAGTTCTGTTGATGTTGATAGGGTGTGTTCTCCTCCTTTCTTTCTGGAGTCAATGATCAGTTCTTTAGTTTTGCACACATTGAGAGACATTGTTTTCATTGCACCACATCACCAAGCCCTGTATCTCCCTCCTGTAGTTTGACTTGTTGTTGTTAGATTTCCGTCCTACTACAGTGGTGTCGCCAGCGAACTTGTAGATGGCGTTTGTTCGGAATTTGGCAACACAGTCGTGTGTGTACAAGGAGTATGGTAGGGGGCTGAGACACATCCTTGCGGGAGCTCCATTGTTGAGTGTTATTGTGGAGGAGGTGCAGTTACCTATCGTCACTGATTGCGATCTGTGGGTCAGAAAGCTGACGATCCAGTTGTTGAGACTTTTGTAGCGATTGATATGATTGATCGGCTAGCTAGGCCATTTCAGAGATTAGTTAAGAGGCAGAAAACCTCATAATGTTTAAGACGTATTTGGATATATTTATGTGCACTTGTAATGCTAAGGCATACAAGACTACAGCGAGCTGCTGGAATATGGGATTAGAATAGTGAGGAGGTTGTTTTTGACTGACACAATTGATGGGCCAAAGGACCCTTTCCTGTGCTGTAGACCTCTATGACTGTAATTCTCTGGATTTAAAATGTGCCTGTATTACAGTTTCATCTGAGTTTTCAATCTGTCAGAAGCTGCAGTGGTATCTTGTAAAACATTACAAATATATACCATTGTAGATTACATCTGCTGTGTAATGTGACAGACTGCCAAGTCCCTGGCGGTTTTGTCAAAGTTGTTAAACAGCTTGATGTTTTTCTCCCCTCCTTGGCAATATTAATAGCAACATTAGATGAACGTAATTTAATTCTAGTAAACACTACAGTAAGATTACCTCAGGGAGCAGTTGAGTTTCCATTGACTTTTAGCTACTGCTACTTGCTTTTACTATTGTGGAAGTGATAAGACTTCGGTTCTGGATGAAGAGTGGTATATTAACCTTTATTGTAAAGGATTTGGAATGTAGGACCATAGGAACAGGAGTAGGCCATTCAGACCACCAAACCTGCTCATCATGCAATATTATCATGGCTGAGCATCCACAGTATCCT
This sequence comes from Ginglymostoma cirratum, assembly GCA_024137785.1. Lineage (NCBI taxonomy): Eukaryota > Metazoa > Chordata > Chondrichthyes > Orectolobiformes > Ginglymostomatidae > Ginglymostoma > Ginglymostoma cirratum. Next base: position 617,673 of record JAHRHZ010000287.1, read on the forward strand.
CATATTTTTTCACATCATTGTCGTTTAAGGTAGAGAGATTGACAGATTTATAAACACATTCAAGAACTGAGCTTCCACAGCCCTCTAGATCAGAGAATCCCAAAGATTCCCACCCTCTGACTAATGACTTAAAAATAACATAATTTCTCATCTTAGATTTAAGTGTCAATTCTCTTGTTTTTAAATTGAGCCCTCTGGTTCTAGACTACCCAGCCAAGAGTAACAACTCACCTGCACTAAGATAACAAGGTGTAGAGCTGGATGACCACAGCAGGCCAAGCAGCATCAGAGGAGCAGGAAGGTTGACGTTTTGGGCCAAGACCCTTCTTCAGAAATCACCTGCACTATCCTGTTTATCCCTTTAAGTACTTTGTAGGTTTTAATGAGATCACCTCTCAAGATTTGAAACTTCGGGGTCTGTTCAGATTGCAGTTCCACCATCTCAGGAATAAGTACGGTGAGCATCTAAGGCAGCACGGTAGACCTGGGTTCAGTTTTAACTTTGGGTGACTGTGTGGAGTTTGCACATTCTCCCCATGCCTGTTTGGGTTTCTGTGGGTGTACAGGATTTTTAGGGGGAGACAATGGCCTAGTGGTATTATCGCTGGACTGTTAATCCAGAGACCAGATGATGTTCTGGGGACCCAGGTTTGAATCCTGCCACGGCAGATGGTGGAATTTGAATTCAATAAAAAATATCTGGAAATAAGAATCTAATCAAAGGGGCAGGTGGTCTGAGGTGCATTTGTTTTAATGTGAGAAGTGTAGTAGGTAAGGCAGGTGAATTTAGGGCTTGGATTAGTACCTGGGAGTATGATGTTATTGCTATTACTGAGACTTGGTTGAGGGAAGGGCAAGATTGGCAACTTAAATATCCCAGGATATTGATGCTTCAGGCTGGATAGAGAGGGAGGTAAAAGGGGTGGAGGAGTTGCATTACTGGTCAAAGAGGATAATATCACAGCCGTGCTGAAGGAGGGCACTATGGAGGACTCGAGCAGTGAGGGAAGATGGGCAGAGCTCAGAAATAGGAAGGGTACGGTAACAATGTTGGGGCTGTACTACACGGCTCGCAACAGCGAGCGTGAGATAGAGGTACAAATATGGAGACAGATTATGGAAAGATGTAGGAGCAACAGGGTGGTGGTGATGGGAGATTTTAATTTTCCCAACATTGACGGGGATTCACTTAGTGTTAGGGGTTTAGATGGAGCAGAATTTGTAAGGAGCATCCAGCAGGGTTTTATGGAGCTGTATATAAATAGTCCAACTCGGGAAGGGGTCATACTGGACCTGGTGTTGGGGAATGAGCCCGGCCAGGTGGTTTAAGTTTCAGTAAGGGATCACTTTGGAATAGTGATGACAATTCCGTAAGTTTTAGAGTACTGACAGACAAAGACGAGAGTGGTCCTAAAGGAAGAGTGTTGAAGTGGGGGAAGGCCAACTGTAGCAAAATTCGACAGGAGCTGGGGAATGTGGATTGGCAGCAGCTGTTTGAGGGTAAATCCACACTTGATATGTGGGAGGCTTTTAAAGAGAGGTTGATTAGAGTGCAGGGCAGACATGTCCCTGTGAAAATGAGGGCTAGAAAGGGCAAGATTAGGGAACCATGGATGACAGGTGAAATTGTGAGACCATCAAAGAGGAAAAAGGAAGCATACATAAGGTCTAGGCGACTGAAAACAGACAAAGCTTTGGAAGAATATCGGGAAAGTAGGACCAATCTGAAACAAGGAATTAAGAGGGATAAAAGGGGTCATGAAATATCTTTAACAAACAGGGTTAAGGAGAAGCCCAAAGCCTTTTATTCATACATAAGGAGCAAGAGGGCACCTCGAGAAAGGGCTGGCTTACTCAAGGACAAAGGAGAGAAGTTATGTGAGGAGTCAGAGAAATGAGTGAGATTCTTAGTGAGTACTTTGCGTCGGTATTCACTGAGGTGAGGGACATGATGGTTGTTGAGGTTAGGGATAGATGTTTGATTACTCTAGGTCAAGTCGTCATAAGGAGGGGGGAAGTGTTGGGTATTCTAAAAGGCTTTCGGGTGGACAAGTCCCCAGGTCCAGATGGGCTCTATCCCAGGTTACTGAGGAAGGCGAGAGAGGAAATTGCTGGGGCCTTAACAGATATCTTTGCAGCATCCTTGAGTACTCGTGAGGTCCCGGAGGACTGGAGAATTGCTAATGTTGTCCCCTTGTTTAAGAAGGGTAGCAAGGATAATCCAAGTAATTATAGACCGGTGAGCCTGACGTCAGTGGTGGGGAAGCTGCTGGAGAAGATACTGAGGAATAGGATCTATTTACATTTGGAAGAAAGTGGGCCTATTAGTGATAGGCAGCATGGTTTTGTGCAGGGAAGGTCATGTCTTACCAACTTGATAGAATTCTTTGAGGATGTGACAAAGTTGATAGATGAGGGAAGGGCTGTGGAAGTCATATACATGGACTTCAGTAAGGTGTTTGATAAGGTTCCCCATGGTAGGCTGATGGAGAAAGTGAAGTCGCATGGGTTCCAGGGCATACTAGCTAGATGGATAGAGAACTGGCTGGGCAACAGGAGACAGAGGGTTGTAGTGGAAGGGAGTTTCTCAAAATGGAGAACTGTGACCAGTAGTGTTCCACAGGGATCTGTGTTGGGACCACTGTTGTTTGTGATATACATAAATGATCTGGGGGAAGGTCTGATTAGATGGTCTGATTAGCAAGTTTGTAGATGACACTAAGATTGGTGGAGTAGCAGATAGTGAAGAGGACTGTCGGAGAATGCAGCAGAATATAGATAGATTGGAGAGTTGGGCAGAGAAATGGCAGCTGGAGTTCAATCCAGGCAAATGCGAGGTGATGCATTTTGGAAAATCCAATTCAAGAGCGAACTATATGGTAAATGGAAAAGCCCTGGGGAAAATTGATGCACAGAGAGATCTGGGTGTTCAGGTCCATTGTACCCTGAAGGTGACAATAGAGTGGTCAAGAAGGCATACGGCATGCTTTCATTCATTGGACGGGGTATTGAGTACAAGAGTTGGCAGGTCATGTTACAGTTGTATAGGACTTTGGTTCGACCACATTTGGAATACTGCGTACAGTTCTGGTCGCCACATTACCAAAAGGATGTGGATGCTTTGGAGAGGGTGCAGAAGAGGTTCACCAGGATGTTGCCTGGTATGGAGGGTGCTAGCTATGAAGAGAGGTTGAGTAGATTAGGATTATTTACATTATAAAGATGGAAGTTGAGGGGGGACCTGATTGAGGTCTACAAAATCATGAGAGGTATAGACAGGGTGGATAGCAAGAAGCTTTTCCCCACAGTGGGGTACTCAGTTACTAGGGGTCACGATTTCAAGATGAGAGGGGAAAAGTTTAACGGAGATATGCGTGGAAAGTTTTTTACGCAGAGGGTGGTGGGTGCCCGGATCGCATTGCCAGCGGAGGTGGTAGAGACAGGCACGATAGTGTCATTTAAGATATATCTAGACAGATGCATGAATGGGCAGGGAGCAGAGGGATACTCATCCTTGGAAAATAGACGACAGGTTTAGAGGATCTGGATCGGCGCAGGCTTGGAGGGCAGAAGGGCCTGTTCCTGTTCTTTGTTCTTTGTTCTTGTTTAATGATGACCATGAATCCATTGTCAATTGTCAGAAAAACCCATCTTGTTCACTAATGTCCTGTAGGGAAGGAAACTGCCATCCTTACCTGGTCTGGCCTACATGTGACTCCAGACCCACAGCAATGTGGTTGGCTCTGGACTGCCCTCTGGGCAAATTAGGGATGGGCAATAAATGCTGCCTAGCCAGCGATGCCCTCATCCCATGAATGAATAAAGAAAGATATACAGGTTAGGCAGATTGGCCATGCTAAATTGCCCTGTAGTGTCCATGAATGTGCAGGCTCGGTGGATTAGACATACTAAATGTGGGATTACAGGGATCATGGTGGGGGCTTGGTTTGGGTGGAAGGCTCTTCAGAGGGTGGGTGCCAGGTGTGATGAGCAGAATGGTCTCTCTCTGCACTGTCGGGATTCTGTGAATGTTCGTTAAGCTCTATCTGTGGCAATATCCTTCCTAAGATAAGGAGACCAAAACTGCACACAGTACTCCAGGTACAGTCTAACAAAACTCCTGTAGAATTGAAGTAAGACTTTAATTCCCTATTCAAATCCTCTTCACGTGAGGTTAGTCTTCCATTGGCCATCTTAATAGCTTTCTGAATCTACATGTTAGTCTTTAATGACTTATTGACAGGGACATTTAGGTCCCTTTTACATTTACTCTTACTAACCTGTTACCATTTAAGAAATACTCTGCACATTGGTTCTTTGTACCAGAATGGATAATCTCGCATTTTCCACATTACGTTCCATCTGCAATTTCTTGGCCACTCAACAGTCTGAAAAAATCCCCTTCAAGCCACTTTGCATCTTCCTCACAGCACACATTTACCCTAAGCGTTGTGTCATCCACAAACTTGGAAATATTACGTGTAACCCCTACCTCTAAGCCATTGATATGCATCATGAGCAGTTGGGACCCAAGCACCGATCCTTGTAGTGCAGTACAGTCTCAGCCTGCTAACACTGGAGTGGCTCATATGTCTAGATTGTAACATTTCTCTACTACTGATGTTAAGACTGAGAGGTCTGTAGAACCTTATTTTTCAATCCCTCCCCCCTTCAAAGTTGGTGACACTTGCACCTTCCAATGTGCAGGAGCCATTCCACAATCTATAGGATTGTGGGAGAAGATCATCAATGCATTCACTGTCTCCATAGCTATGTCTTTCAATACTTTGGGATGTAGAATGTCAGGTTCTGGAGCCTTACCCGCCTTCAGGCCATTAATTTCCCTGAAGCACCACAAATTTCTGTAAAGCACCATTAATTTTTCCAAATCAGCCATCTTACCCCTCCTAAAATTTGTCAATATCTCATTTTCACTTGTGCATTCGATCTCTAGTTCTGAGGAAGGGTCACTGCACCCAAAACGTTAACTCTGATATTTTCTTCACAGATGCTACCAGACCTGCTGAGCTTTTCCAGCAACTTCTGTTTTTGTTCCTAATTTACAGCATCCACAGTGGTGTCAGCTTTTATTTAGTATATATTTTTTTTTAATCAGTTTCTTGGTCTTCCTTTTGCTGTGCTCTAAAATTCTTCTAATCCTCAGGTTACTACTATTCTGGCGACTTTATGGACCTTCTCTTTTAATCTCGTAGAATCCTGAATTTTGTTTGAGTTTTTGTGACTTGAAGCAATATTTAGTTGCTGTAGACTATGTAATAAATAAGCCTTTAAAGACTATCCATTGCCTCTGTAGACTCATTCCTTTCAATGTATCGTCCCAGTTCACCACAGCCAATTTTGCCCTCTTGCCTTCATAATTTCGTTGGTTGAAATTTAACATCCTGGCTATAAATATCTGTCATATTATCGTCACTCATGCCTTAAGGTTCTTTTACAATAAGATTTTTTAATTATTTATTTTGCATCACATAATACTTAATCTACAGCAGGCTATTCTCTAGTCAGTTTCTCAACATATTGCTCTAGAAAGTCATCCCCATAACACTGCAGAATCCCAGCCCCAGAACTGGTTCCAGTGCCTCAGAAATCTGATGTTGAGATGCCGATGTTGGACTGGGGTGGACAAGGTCAGAAATCACATGACACCAGGTTACAGTCCAACAGGTTTATTTGAAAACACAAGCTTTCTGAGCCTTGCTCCTTCTTCAGGTGTTCTCCCTCCTCTACCAGTGCTCCAGCTATGTGTTTAATCAATCAGTCCTCCTACTCCTACACTCACCAACATATGGCACTGTGAGTAATCCTGCATTTGAAGTCCTTTTTAACTTCCTTCTTAACCTCATAAAATTTGCATTCGTTACCTCATCCCTCTTCCTACCTAAGTTATTAGTACCATTGTGGACCATAGCCTCTGGCTGTTCATCATCTCCAGAAAGATATCCTGCAGTCTCTCTGTGACATCCTTGCCTGCCACAAAAATGCCTCTCTTTTCTACTTTTCTTCCTGGTTTCCTGGACAGCTGATTCTCATGTGGTATTACTCCCTGAGGAACCAACACACATTCCAGTATCCAAAATTGAAGACTGATTTGCAAGCAGCATAGGTTAAGGATCTCCTATATAGCCTGCTTCATTACTAATTCCTTCTCTGCCTTTATGTTCCTAACTGTGGTGTGATCACCTTCCTGAACATGCTACCTGCGTAATACTCTGCCACAGGAATACATAACAGTAACTGTAAGCACTGGTCACTTCCAAAATACAGAGCTCCGAGTTGTGCAGCTGCGGAGGTGTTCAAGGACAGATAGTACGTCTTTGGCTTCCCACACACTACAGGATAGGTCTCACTTGGCCAAGCTGCCCTGCCATTTTGCTATTTATAACTGGAGTAACTAAAACAACCTACTAGTTACTCAGCAGTCAGCTTCTTTCCCTGTACATAAATTAAAAAAACCAATTATTGGAGGCTGAGGAATGTAGAAGAAGAAGGAAATTGAGAGGAAATTGCAAAAACAGAAGTTGCTGGAAAAGCTCTGGCAGCATCTGTGAAGAGAAATCAGTTAACGTTTCGGGTCCGGGTACCCTTCCTCGGAACTGATGGTAGCTAGGAAAATGTCGGTTTATAAACAGAAGATGGGATGGTGGGAAGGGGTAAGGAGTAAATGATACAAAAACAAAGTTGCTGGAAAAGCTCAGCAGGTCTGGCAGCGTCTGTGAAGGGAAAAACAGAGTTAATGTTTCGGCTCCGGTGACCCTTCCTCAGTCACCAGACCTGAAACGGTAACTCTTGTTTTTTCCTTCACAGATGCTGCCAGACCTGTTGAGCTTCTCCAGCAACTTTGTTTTTGTTCCTGATTTACAGCATCCACAATTCTTTTGGTTAATACTTAGGAGTAAATGATTGTTGGGGATAGAGCCCAAAGAGAGAGAAGAACTGTTGGATAGACAAAGGAATTGAGAATGATCTAGCTAGGAGGGTGAATAGCTATCAATGGGGACTGTTAGTGATGAACAATAGGCAGTGTGTAATCACATAGCTTGCCATTACGCACTACCTATTGTTAGGCACTAACAGTCCCCAGAAACCAACATTTTCCTAGCTATTGTCAGTTCTGAGGAAGGGTCACTGGACCCGAAACATTAACTCAGATATTTTCTTCAGAGATGCTGCCAGACCTGCTGAGCTTTTCCAGCAACTTCTGTTTTGTTCCTGATTTGCAGCACCTGCAGTTCTTTCGGTTTTTTATTTAAATTATTGGAGAGATCTTTAGGAATAGGATTGACTCGCATTTGAAAAAATATGGACTTACTGGCTATATGCGGCATGGCTTTGTGCAGGAATGTCATGTCTCACAAGCTTGATTGAGTTTTAAGAGGAGGTGACAAAGATGCTTAATGAGGGCACGGTATTGGCTGTTGTCTATATGGACTTTACCAAGGCCTTTGAAAAAGTCCCACATGGCAGGCTAATACAAGAGTGAAGCCACATGAGATCTGCAAGCTGGTTAGATGGGTGCAGAACTGGCTTATTCATATTCAACAGAGAGTACCGTTGGAAGGGTATTTTTCAGACTGGAGATTTGTGACCAGTGGTGGTCTGCAGGGATGAGTGCTAGGACCCCTGTTGTTTGTAATAAATATAAATGATTTGGAGGTGAATGTCGATGGCATTTGTGGATGACACAGAGTTGGGGGAGCTGTGGCATGGAAACTGACCCTTCAGTCCAACTCGCCTATGCCGATCAGACATCTCAATCTGATCTCGTCCCATTTGCAAGCATTTGGCCCATATCCCTGTAATCTGTTCTTATTCATGTACCAATCCAGATGCCTTTTAAATGTTATAATTGTACCCACCTCCACCATTCCTGTGGCAGCTTGGTCCTCACATGCACCACCCTCTACCTGAAAAAGTTACCCCTCAGGTTCCTTCTAAATTTTTGCCCTCTCGCCTTCAACCTATGCCTTCTAGCTTTGGACTCACCCATCCTGGGAAAAAGCCCTTAGCTATTCATACTATCCATACCCCTCATGGTTTTATAAGCCTTTATAAGGTCACCTTTCAGCCTCCAACACTTCTGGGAAAATAGCCCCAGCCTATTCAGCCTGTTCTTATAATTCAATCCCTCCAGCCCTGGCAACATCCTTATAAATCTTTTCTCAATCTTTTCAAGTTTCACAGCATGGAGACCAGAATTGTATGCAGTACTCCAAAAGTGGCCTAACCAATGATCTTGTACAGCCACAAAATGATCTCCCAACTCCTGTATTCCATGCACTGACCAATTAAGGCAAGCATACCAAACGCCTTCCTTGCTGTCTTGTCTACCTGAAACTCCACTTTCAAGGAATTACGAACTATATTCCAAGGTCTCTTTGCTCAGAAACACTCCCCAGGACCTTACTGTGTATAAGCCCTGCCCTGATTTGCCTTTCCAAAGTGCAGCACCTTACATTTATCTGAATTAAACTCCATCGGCCACCCTTCTGATCAAGATCCCGTTATACTTTGGGACATGATTAGGGGACATAGGCTTAAGGTGAAAGGAAGCAGGTTTAAAGGAGATGTGACAGGCAAGTCTTTTACACAGAGGGTGGTAAGTCCCTGGAATGCATTGCCAGAGGATGTGGTGGCGATGGGTAGAACAGGAATATTCAGGAGGCATCTTGACAGATAAATGAATAGGGAGGGAGTAGAAAGACATGGACCATGTAAAGGCAGAAGGTTTTCAGTTTAGAAAGGCATCCCATGACAGTGCAGTCTTGGTAGGCCGAAAGGCCTGCTTAGTTCTTTGTTCATTGTAGCTGCTAATTTGGCTATACTTATGCTTCTCTCAGGTTGAAGGTAAATATTTGATTTAGTTTTTGCAATGTGACAATCATGTTTTGCATGCTATCCAGGCAAATCAAGCCTCACATAAATATATCAAGGTAATCGAACAGAATGCAGAATATAGTGTTACAGCTACAGAGAAGGTGCAGCGAGAGATTGCCATTAAATTGTGGAATAATTATAAGAGTCTTTTTCTTGATGTGGAACAAAGACTCATTTTGGAATATCCAGTACTGCAGTTAGAAAAGAAATTAAAAGATTATCCTAAAGTGCCAGTTAAGGGCCTTAAGAATTCTCAAGATGGTGGTGGTGGGGGTAGAAGGGTTCAACTCCTGAGTGCAGGGTTCAGCTGCTCATGGGCTCATGCAGCGAGTTCTGCCGCATCCACATGGCTTCATTGTTGTCTTGGTCACTTTTGTTTTGGTTTTGGGTTTCCTGCGGCTTCCTCCTGCAGGAGGCTGGGGCCTGCACATCCCTATCCCCCCTCCGTCTCGGGTGGCGATGTCGGAAGACAAGCCCGGACCTGTGGGTCGATGAGCAGCATCAGAAAAGGTGCGGGACCCACACAGCGTGACCATCTCCATCTCAGCAGCAGCAGAACAGGAGCATTTTGCCAGGACCGCAGGGACGATGTCAGATGTGTTTGACTGGATGAGCAGAGAGGATGAAGTCTGCTGAGAGGGAAACATGAACTTTTAAAGTTTCGGTAACATCAATTTACTGTTAACTTATTCAGTATTTTATAACTTGTACACTTTTTGTTCAGTAATTTATTCAGTAATCCAAGATGGCGCAGGAGCATGGCGACGTTATAGACTTTTCACTGTACCTGGATAAGAGTAACAATATTAAACGAATCAACTCTACTCTAATGTGCGAAAGGTCCATTCACAAGTCTGATAGAGATTCATTCGCAAGTCTGATAACAGCAGGGAAAATGCTGCTCTTCATCTGTTGGTATGTTTTTTCAAACTTTTGTATCTTCTGGCTGATGGAAGAGTGTTTAACTGGGTTGCAAAGGATCTTTGATTATGTTGGCTATTTTCCCGAGGCAGTATGGACAGAGTCAGTGGAGGGAAGGCTGGTTTGATGATGGACTGGGCTGTGTTCACAACTCTCAGTAATTTCTTGCAGTCTTGGGCAGAGGAGTTGCCATACCAAGCTGTGATGCATCCGGACGGGTAGGCACTTGGTGTGCTTTCTTGACTGTAGTATAAATGTGGATGGACCAGGACAGATTGATGCTGATCTTTACTCATGTGAACATGAAGCTATCAACATCTTCGGAAGTACACTTAACAGGGAAGTCACAAGAGGAAAAAGAGGGTATGAGATGGAACTGGCAAATAAGGTTAAAGATAATCCCAGGAGGTTCTATAGCTATATTTAGAGCAAGAGGGTGGCCAGGGAGAGAATAGGTCCCCTTCACGATCAGCATGGCCATCTATTTATGGAGCCACAGGAGACGGGGGTGGGGGGGTGGATTTTTAATGATTATTTCTCCCCACTGTTTTTTGAAGAGAGAATTAAGGATGCTAAGGAAATAAGGGAAGCAAATAGAGATGTTTTGGATCGCATACACATTACCAGAGAGGAGGTGTTTGCAGCCTTAAACCTCATTAAGGTGGATAAATCCCCTGGGCCTGATCAAGTTTATCCTTGGATGTTGTGGGAGGCTAGGGAAGAAATTGCAGAGGCCCTGGCAGAGATTTTTGCTTCATCTTTAGCTGCTGCTGAAGTTCTGGAAGACTGGAGGGTGGCTAATGTTGTTCCATTGTTTCAGAAAGAGAACAAAGTCCAGCCAGGGAATTACAGGCCAGTGAGCCAGACATCAGTGGTAGGCAAGATATTGGAGAGGATACCGAGGGACAGGATCAACCAATATTTGGATAGTCAAGGTCTGATTAGAGATAATCAGCATGGATTTGTGTGCGGTAAGTCATGTCTGACAAATCTTTCAGAGTTTATCGAAGAGTTAACCAAGACAATGGATGAGGGTAGGGCAGTGGATGTTGTCTATTTGGACTTTAGTAAGGCCTTTGACAAGGTCCCACACAGCAGGCTGGTCATGAAGGTTAGGTCTCATGGGATCCAGGGAGAGCTAGCTAATTGGATTGAAAGTTCACTCGATGGTAGGAAGCAGAAGGTGATGTTTGAAGGTTGTTTCTCGGACTGGAGGCCTTTGACAGTGGTGTGCCACAGGGGTCAGTGCTGGGACAGTTCTTATTTGTTATTTACATAAATGATCTGATTGTGAATGTACAAGGCATGATTAGTAAGTTTGCAGATGATACAAAATTAGGAGGTATCGTTGACAGTGATGAAGGTTATCAAAAATTACAGAGGAACCTTGATCAGATGGGGGAATTGGGCTGAGGATCAATACAGGTAAGTGTGAGGTGTTGCACTTTGGAAAGTCAAACGAAGGTAAGACTTACACAGTAAATGGGAAGGTCCTAAGGAGTATTGTGGGACCTAGTTTGTTAAAAGCAGCATCGCAGGTGGACAGGATGGTGAAGAAGGCATTTAGCACGCTGGCCTTCATCTGTCAAGGCATTGAGTATAGGAGTTGGGACGTTATGTTACAGTTGTATAAGTCGTTGGTGAGGCCGCAGTTGGAATATTGTGTATAGCTTTGGTCACCTTGTTATAGGAAAGACATAGTTAAAGTGGAAAGTGTGCAAAAAAGATTTACGAGGATGTTGCCAGGACTGGTAGGCCTAATTTATAGGGAGAGGTTGGACAGGATAGGACATTATCCCTTGGAACATAGGAGAATGAAGGGTGACCTTATTGAGGTGTATAGAATCATGGAAGCCATCGATAGGATGAATACATATAGTCTTTTCCTCAGGAATGGGGAATTGAAAATTAGAGGGGCATATGTTTAAGGTGAGAGGGCAAAGATTTAAGAAGGACCTGGGGGTGCAACTTCCTGACACAGAGTGGTCGTTATATGGAATGGGCTGCCAGAGAAAACGATTGAGGCAGGTACAATGGCAATATTTAAAAAAACATTTAGATTAGGTACATGGATGGGAAGGGTTTAGAGGGATACGGACCAAGTGCGGGAATTGGAGCTAGCTGAGTGGGCACCAGAGTCAGTATGGACCAGTTTAGGCCAAAGGGCCTGTTTCTATGCTGTGATACTTCATGTCTCTGCTCTCTATGACTCTATCTCCACCTCAGCACTGTTGATACAGACAGGGGCATGCCCTCCACTCCACTTCCTGAAATCGATGACCAGCTCCTTTGTCTTGTTGACATTGATGAAGAGATTGTTGTCTTTACACCATGTCACTAAGCTCTCTATCGCCTTCCTGTACTCTGTCTCGTTGTTGTCTGAGATTTGACCCACTATGGTGATGTCATCAGCAAACTTGTAAATGGAGTTAGAGCTGAATTTGGCCACGTAGTCATGAGTGTATAAGGGGTATAGTAAGGGGCTGAGTAGGCAGCCTTGCAGGGCACTAGTGTTGAGGATTATTGTGGAAAAGGTATTGTTGCTTATCATTGCTGTCTGCTGGTCAGGAGGTTGAGTATCCATTTGCAGAGTGGAGAGCAGGTCTAGGCAAACTATTTACAGATTACAAACCAGTACAGCAGTAAGAAATTTTTCACAAAACGAATTAAGAACTAAGTAAATAAAGTAGAAATGCTGGGCCAGGCAATGTGTTGTACCTGCATGATATGGGAGCTGGTGGACCACACTGTGGTTCATGGTGACCACATCTGTAGTGAGTGTTGATTGCTTGAGGAACTCCACTCAAAGTTGATGAGCTGGAGTCCAAGCTTTGAACACTGCGACACATCAGGGAGGGAGAAAGTTTCTTGGACACTGTTTTGGGAGGCAGTCGCATTCCTTAGATTAACTACCTCAAATTCAGTCAGTGGTCAGGGATAGGTGGGTATGGCTGTGAGGCGAGGCAGGTAGAAAGATCCAGTAAGGGGAGATAGTACAGTCAGGGGAATAGGTACTGTTCTCTGGCCAGGATTGAGAGTTGCAAAGGCTCTGCCTGCCTGGTGCCCAAGTTCAAGATCTCTCATCTGGGCTGCAGAGGAACTTGGAGTGGGAGGTGAAAGATCCAGTTGTCATGTCCCACATAGGTGTCAACGATATAGGTAGAAAGGGAAAAGAAGTTCTGCTGAGGGAATATGAACAGCTAGTGTCTAAATTTAAAAGCAGAATCAAAAAGGTAATCTCCAGATTGCTGCCTGAGCCATGACCCAGTTGGCATAGGGTCAACTGATTAAAGAGGTAAATGTGTGGCTAAAAGATTGGTGTAGGAGAAACAATTTCATGGGACATTGGCACCTGTACTGGGGAAGGAGGCAACTGTTCAGATGGGACAGGTTCTGTCTGAATCAAGCTGGAACAAAGGTCCTGGCAAATCCTGTAACTAGGACTGTAGGTAGGTCTTTAAACTAAATAGCTTGGGGGGTGGGTTAAGTTGCATGAAAAATTATAAAATCAAAAGGTAGTGGAGAAGGTAGGATTGCAGGTTAGTGATAGGGTTGAAAAGGTAGAAGATAAAAGGAAGGGACAGAATGTGTGAATATCATACTGTCCCACGATGCCATAAAAGTGTAGGGAAATTTGGTAATAGAACAAACTTAAAGACTTGTATCTTAATACATGAAGCATTCAGAATAAGATACATGAACTGATGGTGCAACTTGAGGCAAGTGAATATGATTTCATAGAAATTATGGGAACATGGTTACAAGCAGGTCAGAACTGTTGAGGATATTTGACCTTTAGAGACTGTAGGGACGGAAAAGGTGGTGGGGTAGCACTGTTAATAAGAGCTGAAATGAGGACAGTTGTGAGAGATGATCTAGGCTCAGATGATGTCGAATCCATTTGGGTGGAGGTAAACAACAGCAAGGGAAAGAAGACATCGGTAGATAGTGTACAGATCCCCAAACAGTAGCCACTCTGTGCAAAAGGTTATAAATCATCAAATAATAGGAGCATGTGAAAAGAATAAAGCAATAATTATAGGTGACTTTATCTTTATGTTGATTGGTAAATCAAAGTGAAAAGGGTACCTATGTCAACAAATTAATAGAGTGTATTAAGGATAGTTTCCTAGAGCAATATGTCATGGAGTCAACCAGGGATCAGGTTATCTTAGATCTGGTAATGGGTGAAGAGGCAGGTTTAATTAATGATCTCCTGAGTAAAAGATCCCCTAAGAAGTAGTGATCATAACGTGATAGAATTTAATGTACAGTTCGAGAATGAGAAACTTGAGTTGAAAACAAGTGTGTTTAACTTAAATAAGGGAGGGTTACAATGAAATGAGGCTAGAGTTAGCTAAAGTGAACTGAACAGATAGATTAGCAGGAAACACAGTAAGCAAGCAGTGGCAGAAATTTTAAGGAGATAATTCATGATTCTAGCTAAAATACATCCCAGTATGGAGGGAAACCATGGCTAACCAACGAAGGTAAAGAGAGTAGATATTAAGTTGAAAGTAAAAAGCTTATAAGGAGCCTAAAGTCAGTGATAGCCCTGAAGACTGGGATAAATTCAGAATCTAGCAAAGGACGATGAAAATGATAATCGAGAGAAAATAAACAAGGGCAAACTAGTGAGGAATATGAAACAGCCAAGAGCTTCTTTAAATATATAAAGCAGAAGAGACATATGGAGCATTTCTTTCTGAGTTGAGTCTTTTGATCTGTCTTCCCTCCAAAGGCTGTGGAAGCACTTTTTTAAAAAAAGTATTTTTAAGATAGTGATTGATTATTGGTAAATGGGTGAAAGATCATCAGACTAGGTGGGATTGTAAAACAATCAAATCGGCCAGAACCTTATTCAGCAGATTGAAGGGGCTGAGTGGCCTATTTCTGCTCTCAATTTAAATGTTTGTCTGAGGTGGAGGGAAGTTTGATTGAAACATTCAAAAGGGAGACTGTTATTTGAAAAGGAAGAATGTTCAGGGTTACACAGTGAAGGCAAGAGAATGACATTAAGTGAATTGCTCATGTGGAGAGGTGGTATGGATATGATGGGCTGAATGTCCTCTTCCTGGATTGTAATGATTGTGAAGTTAATGAAAAAAGTAAAACTCTCTCTCTCTTTTCTGTACATCTGGCTTTTCCTTTGTAACATCAGTTGCATCTGACATTAAAAGCTTTTCATAAAAATCATCGCATGTTAATTTACATTTTTACATCTTAACCTTTCAACCTCAATCCCTGTTTCCTTTTTGAATTTGGAGAGACTAAATTTTTAAAAATTCAATAAAGATTCTGTCTTCACAAGCAATCTGCCAGCTCATAATAGTTTAGTTGAGGAAATTGGACAACTCCTATTAAAAGTTTTTATTCAGCAGAAGGTCAGCCAGTGGGTGCTAGAGGAATTGTTGCCGTGATTTACTGTCCATCCTGTGCAAATCAGAACTTGACAGGCTGTAGTTTTGGATTGTTACATCAGGCTAACTCGAGTTGTGCGGACAGCTATTGTTAGTGAGTAAGCCCTCCAGTATGTCTTCCGTGAATGCAGATGTAATGTTCTGCCTGATTAGTGATGCAACTCCTCCACCTCTTTTGCCTTCCTTTCTATTTCATCTAAAACAACGAAACCCTGGAACCAGTCCTGTCCCCCTCTCAATCAAGTCTCTGTAATGGCCACAACATCATAGTCCCATGTACATTCCAGGCTCTAAGCTCATCTACCTGACCTTTTAAGACCTTGTGTTGAAATAAACACACTTCAGCCTATTAGCAGAGAATCAGAGTGGGGAGAAAATCAACCTGTGTACCCAACTGCCCCTTTGTACTGGAAAGAGAGAGAGGGAGGGTGTGTTGGAATAGTGGAGCAGAGACTGTTGTGAATATGGAGTGTGGACTTTTAATTTCCTCACTTAGGAGAAGGAAATGGTAAATTATGATCTCTCATTACTCGAACAATAGCTGGATATGACTTCCAGATTACAATCAATGTCACTGCACATGATATCAGGAAACAGCTGAGTGCGTACGCCAATTTCTTATTATCTGTGAGGACTGGGGCATGGACTTGTCACAAATAACAAAAAACATGAATACTGCTCCAATTTAAACATGAAGGACTATGTACACAATCAGGCTGGATGAGTCTATGGGAAAGGAAAAGTCGGTCATGGAGGCAATCTCATGAGTATACGGATCTGTGGGTAGCATGTATAAGTCCTGACAATACCTGGCTGGACTGCTGTGGATTTGTGCTCCAGAACTAGCTATACTAACTAGCTGTTCTAATGTAACTACTAACTGGTACTTGCACACCAATAACTGTTCGGTGATGTTCAATTTGGGTGCTGGTTGGGCCACCTGGTCTCAGACTTTATAACCATAATAGTTCCAGCAATGAGGAGAGAATGACTGTGCTTGACAACAAGATAGCATTTGTTATAATATGACTTCAAGGGATTGTAGCAATATTTGAAGCCAAATAGAGATTGGGGCAAGCAATCCGCTGGCTGGAGTCATACCTAGTTCAAAAGAAAATGGTGGCGATTGTTATAGAGTCACAGAGTCCTACAGCATGGAGACAGGCCTTTTGGCCCAAACTGGTCCATGCCGACCAAAATGTCCATCCACGCTAACCCCATTTCCCTGCACTTGGCCCATAACCTTCTAAACTTTTCTTATCCACGTATTTGTCCAAATGCCTTTGAAATATTGTTAATGTACTTGCCTCAACCACTTCCACTGGCATCTCATTCCATATGCATACTGCCCTCTGTGTAAAAAAAAAAAAATTGCTCCTCAGGTTGCCATGTATTCTTTCCCCTCTTATCTTAAACTGATGCCCTCTCGTCATCGAACCCCCAACTCTGGGCAAAAAGGCTAAGTGCATTCACCCTATCCATGCCTCTCATGATCTTTTTCACTTATGTAAGATCCCCCCGTCAGTCTCCTATGCTCTAAAGAAAAAAAAGTCCCAGCTTGTCCAACCTCTTCCTATAACTCAGTCCCTTGAGTCCTGCCAACGTCCTTGTAAATTTCTTCTGCGCTCTTTCCAGTTTAATAACATCCTTCCTATAGCAAAGGTGACCAAAACTAAACACAGTACTCCAAGTGTGGCCCCACCGACATCATGTACAACTGCATCATAACTCCCCGACTTCTATATTCAGTACCCTGACCGATGAAGGCCAGTGGGCCAAAAGTCTTCTTCACTGCCCTGTCTACCTGTGACTCTACTTTCAGAGGACCGTGCACCTGAACTCCAAGGTCCTTCTCTTCCACTGCGCTCCTTAAGGCCCAACCATTCACCATGAAACTCTGACCTGGATTTGTCTTACCAAAATGCGACACCTTATACTTATCTATGTTAAACTCCATTTGCCATTTCTTGGCCCACTTCCCCCGCTGATCAAGACCCTGCTGCTACTTCTGATAGGCAAAATTGTGGACTGTGAGGAACGCTATTTTAGTATCATCTGCAAACTGACTAATCATGCCTTGTACATTCTCGTCCAAATCATCGATTATAGGTAACGAACCCCTGAGGCACACCATGAGTCACAGGCCTCCAGTCTGACAAGCATCCTTCCACTGTTACCGTCTGCTTCCTACCATTAAGCCAATTGTGTATCCAATTTGCCAGCTCTCCCTGGATTCCATGTGATTTAACCTTTCAGAGCAGCCTACCATATGGAGCCTTATCAAAGGCTTTACTGAAATCCATATAGGCCACATCTACTGCCCTGCCCTCATCAACCTTCCTGGTCACTTCATCAAAGAATTGTAACAAAATTGTGAGGCATGATCTCCCACGCACAAAGCCAAATCAAACCCTGTCCTTCCAAATGCATGTATATCTTTTCCCTCAGAATCTTCTCAAGTAACTTACCAACAATAGCTGTTAAGCTTACTGGTCAATAATTCCCAGGGTTTTTCTTTGCAGTCCTTCTTGAATAAGGGCACAACATTTGCCACCTCCAGTCTTCTGGGACTTCACCTGTGGCTAAAGATGATGCAAATATATTTCCAGGGCCCCCACAATTTTTTTTCTAGCCTCTTGCAAGAGTTCTTGGATATATCTGGTCAGGGCCAGGAGATTTATCCACCTTTGTACATTTCCGGTACTTCCAACACCACCTGTACTGTGATATAGACTGTTCCCAAGTCTTCATGTCCTTCTCCATGGTAAACACAGAGGAGAAATATTCATTGAGGACCTCGCCCATCTCCTGCGGTTCCACACATACATGTCCCCTTTGGTCCTTGAGGGGCCTTTTTCTCTCTCTAGGTATTCATTTTCCTTTAATATACTTGAGAATCTCTTTAGATTCACCCTAATCTTCTCAGCCAAAGCTATCTCATTCCCCCTTTTCGCCCTCCTGATTTCCTTCAGTAAACTCCTGTATCCCCTATATACCGCCAGGGATTCCCTTGATCCCAACTGCCTGTACCCTTGCCTGTTTTGCCCCTTCCCAAGTTGGACCCTCTATATACTGCTTAAGGAAACTTCCCTGAACACATTTAACAAATTCCACCTCATCTAAGCCCTTAACACTTTGTCAGTCCCAGTGTGTGTTAGGAAAATTAAATCCCCCACTGTGACAAGCCTATTGCTTCTGTAAGTCTCCCCAATCTCCCTGCATATTTGTTACTCTATTTCCCATTGATTGTTTGGGGACCTATAGTCTGACCCCAATAACATTACCACCCCCTTCTTATTTCTTAGTGCCACCCACAAAGGATGATCCCTCAGTTCTTTCTGACTACTACTGTGATACTCCCCTTAATCAAAAATTCAACTCCCCCTTCACTTCTTTCTTCTACTTCTGTCCCGCCTAAAGAACCTGTACCCTGGCACATTAAGCTGCCAGTCCTGTCCCTCCCTTAGCCATGTTTCTGTAATGGCTATAATATCCCAGTCCCACGTATGTATTCACATCCTGAGTTCATCGGCCTTACCTGTCAGCCCTCTTGCATTGAAATAGATGCAATTTAATCCAACAGGCATTCCTCACTCCCTGTCTTGTTCCATCCTGACCTTTCTCTTCAAGTTGCTATTTCTGATTTCAGCCTTGCACTTGCCTCCCTGCTGTTGAGGATCCCACCCCTATGCCCCAGAAAAGATCCCAATGATCCAGGAATCTGAATCCCTGCCCCCTGCACCAATTCTTTAGTCACACATGCATCTGCCATATCTTCCTGCTCTTACCCTCACCAGTCGTGGCACTGGAAGTAATCAGAAGATTACTGCCTTTGAGGTCCTGGTTTTACTTTTTCCTAGCTCTCTATAATCACTCCGCGGGACCTCATCCTTATTTCTACGATGTCATTTGTACCAACGTGCACGATGACATCTGGCTGCTTACCCTCCTCCTTGAGTACGTTCTGCAGCCGCTCAGTAACATCCTGGACCCTGTTACCCGGGAAGCAACACACCGTCCTGGATTCCTGTTGGTGGCCACAGAATCTCTTGTCCGTCCCCCTAGCTATCAAATCTCCTATCACTTAGGTCCTGTTTACCTTTACCCTTTCCTGCTGTACCCTAGAGCCAGTGGTAGTGCCACCAACTTGGCTACTGGTGCTTTCCCCTGAACGGTCATCCTCCCGTAGCAGTATCCAAAAAGGTATACTTGTTTTCGAGGGGAATGGCCACAGGGGATTCTTTGCACTCCCTGCCTACCCCCTTTGCCTTTCCTGGTGGTCACCCAGCTACCCTCTGCCTGCATTTTAGATGGGACCACTTCACTCAAACTCTTACCTATGATGTGCTCAGCATCTCGGATGATCCTAAGTATATCCAGCTCCAGCTCCAGCTCCCTAACACAGTCTCCTAGGAGCTGCAGCTGGGTGAACTTCCCACAGATGTAGTCATCAGGGACAATGGTCTCCCACATCCTGCGGAGGAGCATGCCACTGCCCTAACTGCCGTCTCGACTGCTCTAAGATCAAGGGGAAAGTTAAAAGGACTTTACCTAAGCTTACCTGTACTTTTTGCTGAGCCGCTGCTCCCTGAACCCTGTCGTGCCAATGCCTTACTTCTCACTCTGCTACCAACAAATTAGCACGTTGGCCAGTCACTCTGCTTTTTAAGAAGAGTGACAGAGGAAAACCAGGGAATTATAGACTAGTTAGCACAGCATCTGTGGTGGTGAAAGTATTGGAGTCACTGATCAAGGATGGTGTAACTGAGCACCTCAATATTTTCAAACAGTCAGGAAAAGCCAACATGGATTCATGACAGGTAGTTCATGCCTGACTCACCTCCTATAAGGGTGGTAGCAGCAGAAACCCTCATAACATTTAAGTATTTAGATGTGTACTTGTGATGCCAAGATATGTAAGGTATTGGCCAAGTGCTGGAAAATGGGATTAGAATAGTGAGGTGGTGGTTTTTGACTGGCACCGACTCAATGGGCGAAAGGGCCTTTTTCTGTGCTGTAGACCTCAATGACTCTGAGCTGGTAAGCTTGTACAGTCTCCCTGCTATAGTCAGTAAATACTCTGATTCCTTAAACCAATTACTATAACTTTATAAAGCAAATGTTTGTTTATCAGCCTGTTTGAACAGGTTTCCTGAAGCTGATATGTCACTATTCCAACAGAAGATTGTCTTGGTTTTGGGAAATATAACACTTTACCAGCTTTTGCCACTAAAACTACACCCATTGCTCTTCAATGCTGTCTGCATCCTGCTTAAAGGCCCATGCATTTATTGTTAATGCCCATGGTTCACATTTGTTTCCTGGAATGGACAGTGTTCAGAGAATCATAGAATCCCTGCAGTGTGGAAACAGGCCCTTCGGCCCAACAAGTCCACACCGACCCTTGGATCATTGCACCCAGACCCATCCCCCTATAACCCACACACCCCAAACACTACGGGCAATTTAGCATGGCCAATCCACCTAGCCTGCACATCTTTGGACTGTGGGAGGAAACCAGAGTACCGGGAGGAAACCCACACAGACACGGGGAGAACGTGCAAACTCCGCACAGACAGTCGCCCAAGGCTGGAATTGAATCTGGGTCCCTGGTGCTGTGAGGCTGCAGTGCTAACCACTGAGCCACCGTGCTGCCCTGTTTGTGGAACTCAATTAGTGAAGCTCTTGGGCACACTGATTTTCCCCTTGGGTGAAGCAAGAAACATGCCAAATCCCCTAGAACAAATGGAAAATGAATTTCGTACAGTCATCCAGCATAGCAACAGACCCTTTGGCCCACCAAAAAGCAAACTACACTAATCCCATTTACCTTCATCCAGATGCTTCTTAAATGTTGAGAGTATGGGCCTCCACCATACTCTCAGGCTGCATGTTCCATATAACTGCCACCCTCTGGATGAAAAAATTCTTTCTCAGACCACGTAAACCACTTGCTTTTTACCTTAAACTTGTACCCTCTGGTTTCAGACACATCTGCAATGGGGAAAAGATTCTCATAATCTATCCTGTCTATGCCTCTCGTAATTTTGTATACCTCAATCAGTTTCCTCTTCAGCCTCGTGTGCTCCAGGGAGAACAAACGCAACCTATTCAGGCTGTCCTCATAACTGAGGCTTTATCTCAGGCAACAATCTCCTCTGCACCATCTCCAGTGTAGTCACGTCCTTCCAATAGTTTGGCAACCAGAACTGCATGCAGTATTCCACCTGTGGCTTAACCAATGTTTCATCAAATTTTAACTAGACTTCCTTGCACTTTATATTCCACACCCTGGCTAATTAAGGCAAACATCCCACGTGCCTTCTTTACCACCCTGACTGTCCTATGTCGACACCTTCAGGGATCTATGGACTTGGACACCAGAGTTCCTTTTTTCCTCAGTACTCTGTAAGACATAGGAGCAGAAATTAGGCTATTCGGGCCAATGAATCTGCTCCGCCATTCAATCATGGCTATATTTCTCAATCCCATTCTTCCACTTTCTCCCTGTAACCCTTGGTCCCCTTGACAATCAAGAATCTGCCTTTCTCTGTAAAAAAAAATACTGGATGACCTGGCCTCCTCAGCCTTCTGTAGCAATGAATTCCATAGATTCTTCATTCTCTGACTGAAGAAGCTTCTCCTTATCTCTGTTCTAAAAGGTCTTCCCTTTACTCTAAGGCTGTGCCCTTGGATCCTAGTCTCTCCTACCAATGGAAGCATCTTCCCAATGTCCACTCTTTCCAGGCGGTTCAGTATTCTGTAAGTTTCAATCCGATCCCCCGCACATCCTTGTAAACTACTTCAAGTATAGATCCAGGATGCACAAATATTACTTTCATTCCTGGAATAATTCTCGTGAACCTCCTCTGGACCTGATCCAGAGCCAGTATGTTCTTCCTGAGGAATGGGACTCAAAATTGCTCACAATACTCTAATTGTGGTCTGACTAAAGCTTTATAAAGCTTCAGACGTACATCCCGGCTTTTATATTGTAGTCCTCTCGAAATAAATGCCAACGTTGTATTTGCCTTCCTAACTATGGTAAAATAGGGCAAAGTCAGCAAGTTTTCATCAAGGAGAGGTCATGCCTGACAAGTCTGTTAGAATTCTTTGAGGAGGTAACAAGCAGGTTAAATCAAGGAAAGCCAATGGATGTTATCTACCTGGACTTCAAGAAAGCATTTGACAAGGTGCCACATAGGAGGCTGCTGAGTAAAATAAGGGCCCATGGTGTTAGAGGCAAGGTACTAATGTGAGTAGAAGACTGGCTATCTGGCAGAAAGCAGAGAGTGGAGATAAAAGTGTCTTTCTCAGGATGGTAGCCAGTGATTAGTAATGTTCTGCAAGGATCAGTGTTGAGACCACAACTTTTCACTTTATACATTAATGATTTAGATAAAGGAACTGAGGGCATTCTGGCTAAGTTTCCAGGTGATATAGGTGGAGGTACAGGTAGTATTGAGGAGGTGGGGAGGCTACAGAAGGATTTAGACAGGTTTGGAGAGTGGTGAAGAAGTGGCAGATGGAATACAACGTGGGAAAGTGCGAGGTGATGCACTTTGGCAGGAAGAATAAAAGCATAGACTGTTTTCTACATGGGGAGAAAATTCAGAAATCCGAAGTACAAAGGGACTTGGGATTCCTAGTCCAGGATTCTATTAGGGTTTACCATACTCCCTAGGGACCAACCATTCATTATGCATATCCTCTCTTATTTGACCTCCCAAAATGCTCACCTCACACTTATTGGGATTAAATTCCATCTGCCATTGCATGGCCCAATTTACCAGCTGATCGATGTCAGACTGTAGCCTGAGACCATCCTCTTCACCATCAAGAACACCCTAATTTTCATGTCATCTGCAAATGTACTAATTTTACCTTCTACATTCATGTGGTGATTGGAACCAGGTGGACCTCTGACTACAAGGTTCTTGACTGGGGCTGTTAACCTAGGCCAATCAGGAAAGCCTTGACTGACCAAATATAACCAGGAGATTAGAATCTCCTCAGTTGAGGACAGACTTTCAGCTGGCTGGCCACAGCCAGTGTACTGTGCACTAGTAAATAAAGGGTGACTTGGTGACGGGATACCGGCCTCCGTGCGGTTATTTCAATTCACATCCAAGTTGTAAATGTACAAAACAAGCTGAAAGGGTCCCAGCACTGATCCCTATGGCACACCACTGGTCTCAGGCTTCCAATCACAGAAACAGCCCTCTGCCATCACCGTTCGCTTCCTATTTGCAAGCCAGTTTTGGATCCAGTTTGCCAACTTGTCTTGGATCCTATGGGCTTCTATCTTTTGGACTAGCTTACCATGTAGGACTTTGTCAACTTTGTAATCTGTGTAAACCACATTAACTGCACTACCCTCATTAAGATTTTAGCCAGCTTTTAAAATTTAATTTTTAATTATTCAGACAGGATCTCCTTCCAACAAATTAATGCTGACTATCCTTGATCAATCCCTGTCTTTCCAAGTGTTGATTAACCTTGTCCCATAGAATGTTTCCAAAAATTTCCCCACCACTGGAGTCAGACTAACTGCTTTGTAATTACCTGGCCTATCCCTGCTGCTCTCCTTGAACAAAGGAAACATATTACCGGTCCTGTACTTATCTAGCATTTCACCTGTGACCAGCAAAGTATTAAATATCTCTGCCCTTGCCTCCCGTAGCAGCTGGGGATACATTTTATCAGGCCCTGGGGATTTATACATCTATATGACCACTAAAAACCAAATATCTCCTAATTAATTTTGAAATGTTCGAACCTCACCATCCCAACTGATATCTCTGGCTACAATGCTTTTCTCCTCTGTGAATACAGATGAGAAATACTTATTTAAGATCTCACCATGTCCTCTGCCTCCATGCACACGTTGCCCCTTTGGTCTCTAATGGGCCTCACACTCTCCCTGGTAATCTTCTTACTCTTAAAATACCTATTAAATACCTTGGAGATTTCCTTAATCCTGTCTGCTGAAGATATCTTGTGTCCCTCTATTTGCCCTCCTAATTTGTTTTTTAAGCAATCTATACTTTTGAAAGGCCTCCCTTGATTCTAATGCACTCACTGACATATATGTTTCCTTCAATTTATCAAACTCTCGATATCCCTTGACATCCAGGGTTCCCTAGACTTGCTACCCTTGCCCTTCACTCTTGGATAAACATGCTGACCCTGAATTCTCACTGTACCTCTTTTAAAAAGACTACTTTTCAATGTAGAAAAATGTAAAATCATCCACCTTGAACCCACAGAAGTTGGGGAGAGTCCTTTATGAATGTGAAAAGCTAAAATCTGTGGGAGGCAAAGAGCTCTATATACACAGATCATTAAAATGTCATGAGCAGGGATAGAAAATAATCAAAACAGGATTGAATGCTGACCTTACATTCTAGAGTCTACATATGAAGGTGATAAAAGTCATTCTTCAGCTATACAGAGCTATGGTTAGACCATACATGGAGCAGATCTGGGCACTGCACCTTTGAAAGAGTATATCATCTGTTTACTAGAACAGTAACTACACTTGAAGACTTAAGTTATGAGGTGCAATTCTGTAAACTGGAATTATGGTTCCTGGATTTAGAAGATTGAACAATATTTTGATCAAAGTTCTTGAATTTTATGGAGAATAGGGAAAGTAGATAGGGAATTTTTTTTTTCTGGTTGGAGAGTCAGGGACTAGTTCGACATCACCTGTGGTTCATTTAATCATAACCTTGAGTCTATGACATTTGGATATCACCCCTTCCATTATTGGAAACAATTTTTAACTTATTTACTTTCTCTAAAACCTTCCATGATTTTAAACATTTCAATCAAATCTCTTGTTTACCTCTTTTGCTATGAGATGAAATTCTCCAGTTTCTCCACGTAACTGTAATCACTCACGTTTGGAATCATTCTTGTAAGTTTCTTTTGCATCCTATCTAAAGTCTTTACATAGTTGCTAAAGTTGATTCCAAAGTATAACAACACTTTTTTCTGACACATCTCTTTGGACTAAAAACTAGCTTAAAGAAAACTGAAATCCTGTGTCAATCTGCAATCCAAGAAGAAAACAGACCACCAGGTTTTGAGATTGAGGGAACCAAGCTGAATGCCAAAAGCAACTAAGGCATTAAATAGTCTCTGCAATGCATATGGGGAGATCACAACCTTAGAGCACAAACCAAACTCAAAGTATATAAAACCTAGTCTTCGCCACCCTTCTCTATGGCACAGAGTCATGTTGCTATCGCATAAACATTTGTGAGCACTTTCATCAGCACCTTGGCAGCATCTTTGGGATCAGCTGGAAGGCTGACACCGCAAACATTGAGTCCTGGAAACAGCCAACATCACCAACATCAACACCATAATCTGCATTAGGTTTGTCATGTTACCCTGATAGACTATAATCTCCTGCCGAAAATTGTATGTACGGACAGCTCAGCACTGGGAAACCAACTAGGGAGGCCATGTGCAAATGTTTCAAGGACTCCCTCTGTTTATACCATACTGACCATCACTAATGGGAAGTGCAGATCATAGATCACGTTACCCGGAGATGCTACATTGGGAGTGCGACAGAGACTTTCGAGGGAAGAATCAGCATGATAGAGAAATAGCAAAAGAACCAGTTGTCCCCTGCAGTGACTGCATCTTCACCCAGACATACTGTGGGGAGAGCCTGCTATTCAAAGATGGGCCCAATTAACCACCAGTGGGTCTATAAGCAATGAGTAAAACCATCCTAAAATCTTCATTCATAAGGAAGTGTCAAAAGAATGTCAGTACCCACAATTAGATACACTACTCCAGTTTTTAAATTCATTCATGGGAAATGAGCATTTCTGGCAAGGCCAAAATTTGTTGCCAACTCGCTAATGACCTGAACTGCTGTAGTGGCTATACCCACAGTTCTGTATGGAAGCGAGTTCCAGGATTTTGACCGATGTGTACGGGGAGGCAATGGCCTAGTGGTATTTTCACTGGACTGTTAATCCCGAAAGCCAGATAATGGTCTGGGGATACTGGTTCGAATCAAATTCGGTGGAAGTTGAATTCAATAAATATCTGGAATTAAGAATCTAATGATGACCATAAATCCATTGTCACATGTTGGAAAAACCCATCTGGTTCACTCATGTCCTTTAGGGAAGGAAACTACCATCCTTACCTGGTCTCCAGACCCATAGCAATGTGGTTGACTTGTAACTACCCTCTGGGCTGTTAGGGATGAGCAATAAATGCTGCCTAACCAGTGATGCCCTCATCCCGTAAATGAATAAAGACATTGAAGGTCCCGCAAGGGGCAGCACGGTGACTCAGTGGTTAGCACTGCTGCCTCTTAGCGCCAGGGACCCAGGTTCGATTGCAGCCTCGGGCGACTGTCTGTGTGGAATTTGCATGTTCTCCCTGTGTCTGCGTAGGTTTTTGCCGAGTGCTCCAGTTTCCATCCACAGTCCAAAGATGTGCAGGTTAGGTTGATTGGCCATGCTAAATTGCCCGCAGTGTTCAGAGATGTGTAGGCTAGGTGAGTTAGCTAGAGGAAATACAGGGATAGGGTTAGGGGATGAGTCTGGGTGGAATGGTCTTCAGAAGGTTTGTGTGGACTTGTTGGGCTGAATGGTCTGTTTCCACACACTGGGGATTCTATAATTCAATATTGCCCCTAGTCAAGATGGTGTGTAACTTGGAGAAAACTTTCAGGTGGTGTTCCCATAACACTAGTACTTATCCTTTTCAGTGCGAAAGGTTATCAGTGTTTATTGAAGTAATTGTTTTGTACTGTTTGTCTATTATTATTATTGGCCATAGCTTGTAGGTGAGGATAATTGTCTTCTGTGAGATTGGAAATGGCCAAGAAAGCTGATTTGGGATCTGCAAACTTTATGGCATGTCGAATGTTTGTTGTCATGTGGGATGCCTGGTCATGCGGTATTAGTTTAGGTCAAAGATTATTCTTTTCACCGCTCTTGTTTTTCCTCTTCATTTTTTTGCCATTGGATCTGGGATCCTTCCAGCAGACTTTGCCTCCATTTGATTCGGTCCAGAGTATGGTTTCCCAGGAGTTGCCGTCTGTGTTGCATTTCTTCATTTTGGCTTTCAGCACCTCCTTGAAGCATTTCTTCAGTCCTCTTGTGGTTTGCCTTTCCTGGAACCTGGTATTTGACATCCAAACTATAAATCCAATGCAGTGAATTGGGTGTCATTGTCACTGTCAGACTTCGGTGAAAGATTATTTCCAAGGTCATGGAAGCATTCCATATTTTCCAGACACTTATCACAAATCCTAACCAACAGGGCTGGGGTATGAACATTTGGAGTTTATTGATGGAGGACCTGGGTCTTCTGAATGAGTGGAAATCCGTCTTCTTGTCTGCCTCAGTAAATAATGGCCTGCTTCGGCCACAGCACCCTCTGCACCATCATCAGCATTTTGAAGCTCAATAACTGAAGCCAGGGTGGTCTTGGTTTGTGAATTGAATCGTGTGAGATTAAAAGCTCCAAATTAGAATGGGTTCCATAGTCTACCTCCTTGGCTCTGGCACAGAACCTCCCCAGTGAATAAGATAGGATCGGTCAAACAGGATGATGGATGGTATGGGTCCCGTGGGCCTCTTTGCTTATCATAATGGCCTTTTAAGAAATTTAGCAATACTCGACAATCAGGACTGTGGCAAACAACTTCTCAACAGTAGATAAAGGGGAGGAAGAAATGCCATCTGGAATAATTTGTGTGACGTGGGTTTGCATACGCTGCAGCCACAAAGTGCCAAGTGTGTAGTGTTAAAGAGACGTGTCTATCTAAAAGTTTTTCTTTTGTGGAGGACAAGTCCAGCATAATTTCTGTGGGAATCTGTGCACAAAGGAAACTTTTTAAATCAGAATTTCAGTATTGTAATTTGCCTCAGTCCTTGCTGAACTGAGTTTATCCTTTTAGAACAAAACTTTTATGAAATAGTTGAGGAATGTTGAGAACATATTGGTGAAATGATAAAGTGTTTGAATGTAGTTCACCAATTTTCTTGGTTTATTCCACTCTGTGTTAGCAAGGTGGCTCAGTGGTTAGCACTGCTGCCTCACAGACACCAGGGGCAACTGTCTGCGTGTAGTTTGCACATTCTCCCCGTGTCTGTGTGGGTTTCCTCCAGGTGCTCCGGTTTCCGCTGTCAGTCCAAAGATGTGCGGGCTAGGTGGACTGGCCATTCTAAATTGCCTGTAGTGTTCAGGGATATGTAGATTAGGTGGGTTATAGGGGATGGGTCTGGGTGGGATGCTCTGAGGGTTGGTGTGGACTTGTTGGGCGAAGGGCCTGTTTAAAAGCTTTAGGGATTCTGTGATCTATTTTGGTACTGCGATTATCACTGACTAGTTTCAATGTTTGTCAGTGTTGTTCCATGGAGTGCTTTTAACATAATATCAGTGTTGTACAGCATGGAGCTGTTTTGTTTATTTATGAGGTTAATTGCTCCTTCTGTACTTGTTTGAGGACAGGCTGTGCCGAACTCTGTCCATTACCACTAATTAGTTTTCTTTCAAGGTCAAGTTATGTAGAACAGCTTGACGCAAGCTGAAAGACTTTACTTTCAGTACTGTTTGCTGGAGCCCATCTAATTTCATGAGTGGCAGGGAGAAGGCGGAGTAACCTCTCTCTCTGTTCACGCTGCTGCCAGTTATCAAGATCAGTTGGGACAGTTTGTTCATGTGGAAAAGTCCTTTCTTGGCAGGCTGATTCTCACTTTTGAATTTTTATTTCAGGGAGAGAAGACTTGCATTGGTCCTCAGCCTCACAATTTGTTTCTGCACCTTGCACATTGTTTCTGCTTTCCAGAGATTTTTCTTGGTCATGATGTGGGTAGCACCGTGACTCAGTGGTTAGCACTGCTGCCTCGCAGTGCCAGGGCTGACTGTATGTGTGGGGTCAGCACATTCTCCGTGTCTCCATGGGTTTCTGCTGGGTGCTTTGGTTTCCTCCCACAGTCCAGAGATAAGCCATATTAGGTGGATTAACCATGGTAAGTACAGGATGACGGTGATGGAGTGGGGTCTGGGATCTGGGTGGGATGCTCTTCGGAGGGTTGGTGCAGGTTCAATGGGTGATCGGCCTCTTTCCCCACTGTAGGAATTCTATAGTCAGAGATCTATGGAACAGAAGAAGGCCCTTTGGCCCATTGAGTCTGTGCCAGTCAAAAACAACCACCTAACTATTCTAATCCCATTTTCCAGCATTTAGCCCATAGTTTTGTGAGCTTTGGTATCACAATTGTACATTTAAACATTTATTAAATGTTTTAAGGTTTTTGCCTCGACCACCCTTTCAGGCAGAGTTCCAGATTCCCACCACCCTCTGAATGTAATACTTTTACCTCACATTCCCTCTAAACCTCCTGTCCCTTCCTTTAAATCTATGCTCCCTGATCACTGATCGCTCCACCCAGAGGATAGGTTCCTTCCTATCACATCTGCCCTATCTATGCCCCTCAAAATTGTATATATCTCAATCATGTTTGATTCCATTCCCCACAAGTCTCCTTGGCTCTAAGGAAAACAGCTCCAGTCTATGCAATTTCTCTTCATAACTAAAACTCTCCAACCCAGGCAATCCTGGTAACTAAAACAAATTACTGGAGAAACTCAGCTGGTCTGGCGGCTTCTGTGGAGAGAAGGCAGATTTAATGTTTCAAGTTCAGTGACCCTTTAACGTCCTGGTAAATCTCCTCTAGTTGCTCTCCAATGCAGTCACATCCCTCCTATCGTGGGGATTCCAGAACTGCACACAGTACTCTAGCTGTGACCTTACCTGCATCATATGCAGTTCCAGTGAAACCTCCCTCTTAAACTTTGTGCCTCACCTAATAAAGGTGAGCATCCCATATGCTTTCTTAACCCTTTATTTGCCTGTCCAGCTACCTGAAGGGACATGCGCACCAAAATCACTCTGATCGTCAGTGCTTCCCAGGGTCCTTTTCTGTTCTGCCCAAGTGCATCACTACACTTATGTGAATTGAATTCAATGTAGGTGCCACTTTTCTGAAGCAGACATAAAGATCTTGTTCGACGGTGACTACAACATGGCCTGGAGCAAGTGGCAGCTCAAATAAGTAGTCTGGAGTATAGAGCTGACCTCACACAGCAATGCCTCAGGCTCCACCCTCGGTGGGAGAACTGCACACCTCAGAAGGCTTTGCATAAGGAATATAGTCAGGAACATAGAAAATTGGACATAGAACAGTACAGGCCCTTCGGCCCACAATGTTGTGCCGACCTATTACCTTTTCTAAGATCAATCTACCCTGCATACCCTACATTTTACTATCCTCCATGTGCCGATCCAAGAGTTGCTTAAAAGTCTCTAAAGTATCTGACTCCACTACCACTGCCAGCAGCGCATTCCACACGCCCACCACTCTCTGTGTGAAGAACCTACCTCTGACATCTCCCCTATACCTTCCTCCAATCACCTTAAAATTATGCCCCCTCATAATAGTCATTTCCACCCTGGGAAAAAGTCTCTGACTCTCCAGTCTATCTATGCCTCTCATCATCTTGTAAATCTGTATCAAGTCACCTCTCTTCCTTCGCTCCAATGAAAGAAGCCCTAGCTCCCTCAACCTTCCCTCATAAGACCTGCCCTCCAGTTCAGGCAGCATGCTGGTAAATCTCCTCTGCACCCTCTCTAAAGCTTCCACGTCTTTCCTATAATGAGGGACCAGAACTGAACACAATATTCCAGGTGTGGACTAACCAGAGTTTTATAGAGCAGCAGTATAACCTCACGGCTCTTAAACTCAGTTCCCCTGCCAATGAACGCCAACACACCAGACACCTTCTTTACAACCCTATCAACTTGGGTCACAACTTTGAGGGAGCTATGGACATGGACCCCAAGATCCCACTGTTCCTCCACACTGCCGAGAATCCTGCCATTAAACCTGTATTCTGCATTCAAATTTGATCTTCCAAAATGAATCACTTCACACTTTTTTGGGTTGAATTCCATCTGCCACTTCTTTGCCCAGCTCTGCATCCTGTCAATGTCCCGTTGCAACCTACAACAGCCCTCCACGCACAGACTTAAGAGAGGTCAGTGCCAGTCACTTGGGAAACACTGTTCAAATGAATCTCAGAGCTCTGTGAGACTACAGGTCCTATTAACTTACTGACGTTAAAGCAAAATAGTGTTAACTGGGCTGACTTTAAATGTGGACTTGCATCTGGGCAAGAAAAGCTAACCAGCCAGCGATGCCAAAGTCCCACGAGTAATAACTTTTTTAAAAAGTGTTTTTCAACTGGAGGAATGCGTTAGGGACTGATCTTGCGGAATGTTCATGCACTGAACGCAAAGCACTGCAATATCCCTGGAAGGACAAATCTCAAATAGGTGTTGTAGACCGTTGTATTTCAGAACGGAACTTCATAAATAGCAAGGTAGCATTTTGAACCCATTGTTGATTCAGAGATTGCAAATCTTTCTGCAGAAAGGGCTGCATGATAGCACAGGGGTTAGCACTGCTGCCTCACAGCGCCAGGAACCCGGGTTCAGTTTCACCTTTGGGCAACAATCTGTGTGAAGTTTGCACACTCTCCCTGTATCTGCGTTTCCTCCCACAGTCCAGGGATGTGTAGGTTAGTTGGATTAACCATGGGAAATGCAGAGTTACAGGGATAGGGTAGGGGTATGGGTCTGGTTGGGATGCTGTTCAGAGGGTCGATGTGGACTCGAATGATCTGCTTCCCCACTGTAGGAACTCTATGAATACAGCTGCTATAATTATGCATCTGGAACTGTATCCTGCAAACATAGATCTTCCAACATGAAATCAACCTTCCAGTGTGTCTGCGCAGCCAATTTTCATCTCTGTAGCTCATCACTTTAGAAAACCAATTAGTGATTCCTCAGACTGAGTATCGGTGTATACGCTTCAATCACCAGCAAACTTTACTCTTGCAAATAGTGAGTATCACTGACTGACATTATGTCAGATCTTCAGAATTCTTGTGCTTTTATTTCAGTTGCGATCAGTTACGGAGAGTTAGAAAATTGCATCATTCTGGCAGTTGTGAAAGAGCTAAGCTGAATAAGTAAAAATGGACAAAACTTGGAGAGTCCATTTACGTAACACTTTGCCAGATGCCCTCTGGTGACTCAAGGATAGTGGAGTTATTTGATTCATCCCTTTACTTTCATTTAAGAGCCGCGCAAGTTTGCATTTAGGGCAAGAACAATATTTACAAAGATCAAAGGTTTTGTTGAATAAGCAACATCAATAGGTGAGAATGGTCTTTCTACCTCCTTGTGGGTATGAAACAGTCCAACAGACTAAATAAAGTTACGTATATGAGCATTACTGAATCAGTGAGTCATTTTGGGTTAAGTTCCATTCTTTGGTATCCCTACATCACAATTGGGAATGTAGCCAAAAGCTACTCCCTGCTGCTACTCTGTTCTCACCAATTTCAAAGAATCATCCATTAGCAGTTATCTGTCCAATATTACAAGAGTGTACACTTGTAAAGCACTTGTGACATTGTGAAACTTCCCCAGGTGCTTCAAGATATTTGCTACCATAAACATTTGTTCCTTAAAAACAGAGACAGAAATTACCAGCAGAGAATGAGGAAATGGCTTAGGCATTGAACAATTATTTCATCTTTGACTTATCTGTAGAGGAAACATGTTACTTCATACAGGGTAACCCAGGGCTATGAAGACAGAAGAAATTAAGGTAATTGATATAATTAGAGAAAAAGCAATGGAGAAATTTAAGAGATTAAAACACGATAGCTCATAAGAAAGTAGCTAGAATTTCCACACTCACTGTGGCTATGATCTTCCTAAATCCCCTAGATTCGGGAACAGCAAATGTTTGGAAGTTGGCAAATGTAACACCACTTTTCAAGAGAGGGAGAGCAAACAGGATTTTTATGGGCAGTTAGCCTAACATTAGAGCTATTAGATTGCCTGACACTATTTAAAGTTGATAAGTTACCTGGACTTGGTGGGTACATCTGATGATACCAAGAGAAAGGAGTATGGAATTTGTGGGCATGTTTTTCTAATCCTTCTTTGATATGGGGAGATACTAGAAGAGTGAAGAATTGCGAACCCTTGTTCAAGTCTTGATCTAATTTAGGAAAACCAGCATTGATTCAGCAAAGGCAAATTGTTTTAACTAACTTGATTAAGTTTTTTTGTTAAGGTAACTGAAAGGGTTAAAATGGGTAGCATGGTTGAGCTGTAGACTGACTTCCAAAATGTATTTGATCAAGTGCCACGTATAGTAGTCTTATCAGGAATTGAAGGGCAGCCTGGGAATGAAGTTGGCTGAGTGACAGGAAACAGAGAATTGTGTTGAATGGTTGTTTTCTGGTTGGAGGAAGCCTCATTTTGGGGTTTCCTAAGATCCAGGTTTTTATATCAGTGATCTAGAGAAAGTTGGAAGTATATGTGAACTGTGGGGAGAATTGTGATTGTCTTCAAAAGAACTTAATACAGACAAGCCGATGGAGTGCAGGCACACATGGCAGAAGAATTTTTTTTTCTTATTCATTCACGGGGCTAAGGTGTCACTGGCTGGACCAGTATTTATTGCCCATCTCTACTTGCCAAGTGGGCAGTTAAGAGTCAACCACACTGTTGTGGGTCTGGAGTTACATATGGGCCAGATCAGGCAAGGATGGCAGATTGATTATTATTCAATTCAAATTCCACCAGCTACCACGGCAGGATTTGAATCCAGGTTCCCAGAATATTACCTGGGTCTCTTGGTTAATGATCTAGTGATTAGAACCACTAGGCTATTGCCTAACCAAAGAATGCAGAGAAGTGTAAGATCTTAATTTTGGCAGGATGAATGAGGAGAGGAAATAGAAAGGAAAGAGAACAATTCAAACAAGATGTAGAGCCATTGCTGCTGCACTAATTGGTACTCCGAATTGCCTCTTGTTCTTTCTCAAAGTTAAACTAAATGTTATGATACAATGATCACTGCCCTCTTAATGATCCCTACTGACACTTGTACTGGTTCCACCTCATTCCCCATAACTGGGTGCAGCAGTGCCTTAAATAAAACCAAAGTACTGTGGGGGCTGGAGATCTGGAATGAAACAGAAAGGGCTGAACAGATGCTGCCAGACCTGTTGAGCAGACCTGCTGAGTTCATGCAGAATTTTCAGCTTTTATTCCAGTAGTGCCACCTTCCTTATGGACTGGTAATGTATGGATGTAGAAAATTCTCCTGAATAGTTTAGAAAGCCTTGTCCCTCTTCACTCTTTGTACCATTACAACCCTGGTCTATATTAGGATAATTCAAGTCCTCCATTATAATGACTCCTTTTTTGCACTTCTGACTAATTTCCTCGAAAGTTTCTTCATCTGTACTCTACTGTGGTGGTACATCTTTTCTTTCTTGGTTTCAATTAAATAGACCCTTTAGAAGGGTAATTTTGGACTCAGAACTCTCTCCATAGATGCTGCCAGACCTACTGAGTTTTTCCAGTATATTCTGTTTTTAAATAGACTCTGCCCTTGACCTTTCTAGGAACTGGTTAAGTTGCTGAAGTAGAGAATTGACTTAGGTACTTTGGGCCTAATGGCCCTTCTCTTCTGTTCCTTGTGGAGGTGAGCATGCAGGACTAAGCTAAACATAAGCTCATCTAAAGTTGTCATATTGTCATGAAAGCCTTTCTCTGTATCTAAACTGGCAGTGTTTGATGAGGTCAGTGTAGAGTGAGCTTTACTCTGTATCTAACCCAGTGCTGACCCTGTCTTAGGAGTATTTGATGGGGATAGTATAGAGGGAGCTTTACCTTGTAACTAAGCCATATTGTACTGCTGTGGATTTTTGAAATAGGAACTGTTTAATTTCATAACAACAACCTATCTTAATGAAGATAAACGTCTTAACACTAGATACAGAAAACTGAGTATCTGTGATACAAACCATTTTCTCCAATTTAACTATGTGTGGTTTTGTTCAGCTGCAGATCTTCGCATGGTTGCAGGTTAATGTACAATGGGGGTCCATACTGCTGGATGGAATAACAGACGACTGGAACCATTCTGAACTTTATATAAAGCCTGCAATCGTAGTGTTGTTCCTTCTCGGACAGAATGGGTACCCAGGATGTTCCCCTTGGGAATCTTGAAGGTCTTGATTCTGATATGATCAAGGATGAGTCACTTTGTTTGACGAAAGTCATTGGCAATGGTCACAGCAAAAGGACAGGCAGGACCGAGAGTGATGACACTGACTCTGCTGACAGTGACAATGATCTGGAGAATTCACCAACCAACACAAACTGGGACACTTCCAGGAGAGCCTCATCAAACGAATCTTTTGCGTCACGTCAGAGTGCAAACTCAGTGTTGGATGGTGAGGCAGCATTAGAATGCAGAGAATTCATGAGGAGATATGTTGAGAAAATCTTCAGTGGAAGGTAAGCATAGAATGGGAGCTGAGTTTGGCTGCTTGTAGCATGCAGCATTTTTCTTGTTTGGGTGTTGGTCACTGCAATGGCTTTAATAATTCAAAACCTCACCCTATTCATAATTAAAAATGTTTATTATCTCCTCCAAAAGCTCAGTGTAGCTGAAACTTCGAAACCAGCAAATGCTAGGTCTGATTTAGCCTGTAAAAGAGCTGACCTTAGCTAATTTAGGAAAATGAGACAGTGCTCCTGATGTAAAAGTAGAAATTTCTGGAGATTGACTCTCTGTTGACTGTTGCTGGCTGTGTACAAATGATAAGGTAGTTTGCTGATGCTCACTGCTTAGCCTGACACATTGAAGATGGTTACTTGGATGAACTATTGATAGCCAATGAAATGTATCCTGGAAAAAGAAACATAGCAATGTAACCACACAGAAAAAGGACATGCAGCCCATCTTGTCTGCACCAGCTTTTAAAAGAAACTAGCCACCCAAACTGATTCCACTTTTCTGCCCTGATCTGTAGCCTAACAGATTACAGTGCTTCTGATGAAGATCCAGGTTCCTTTGGAATAAGTTGAGGGTTTAGAACATAGAACATAGAACAGTACAGCACAGTACAGGCCCTTTGGCCCATGACGTTGTGCCGAACTTTTACCCAAAACCTAAGGTCTATCTAACCTCCACCCCTACCTTATACTATCATCCATATGCCTATCTAATAGCTGCTTAAATGCCCCTAATGAGGCCGACTCCACTACCCTCTCCGGCAATGCATTCCACGACCCTCCCGCTTTCTAAGTAAAGAACCTGTATCTACCTTCACTCACTTTAAAACTAAAACTATGCACCCTTGTAATAGCTACCTCCACTCTAAGAAAAAGCCTCTGGCTGTCCACTCTATCTATACCTCTGATCATTTTGTACGTTTCTATCAAGTCACCTCTCATCCTTCGTCATTCTAAAGAGAAAAGCCCTGGATCTCCCAACCTTTCCTCGTAAGACCTTCCCTTCATTCCAGGCAACATCCTGGTAAACCTCTTCTGCACCTTTTCCAATGCTGCCACATCTTTCCTGTAATGAGGCGACCAGACCTTGACACAATACTCCAGAGATAAATGTCTCAAATGTCCTCATTCTTCAAGGACCGCAACTTCCCCCCTACAGTGGTCGAGAACGCCCTCGACCGTGTCTCCCGCATTTCCCGGAAAACCTCCGCTCCCTCCGCTGCAATCCCAACCTCACCATAAAACCCGCGGACAAGGGAGGGGCAGTCGTAGTATGGCGCACTGACCTCTACATTGCTGAGGCCAGACGCCAACTCTCTGACACCTCCTCCTACCGCCCCCTGAATCATGACCCCACCCCCGAGCACCAAACCACCATCTCCCAAACCATCCACAACCTCATCACCTCAGGCGACCTCCCACCCACCGCCTCCAACCTCATCGTTCCCCAACCCCGCACCGCCCGCTTCTATCTCCTCCCCAAAATCCACAAACCTGAATGCCCTGGTCGACCCATTGTCTCCGCCTGCTCCTGCCCCACCGAACTCATCTCCACCTACCTAGACTCCATTTTCACCCCCTTGGTCCAGGAACTCCCTACCTACGTCCGTGACACCACCCATGCCCTCCACCTCCTCCAGAACTTCCAATTCCCAGGTCCCCAACACCTCATTTTTACTATGGACGTCCAGTCCCTATATACCTGTATTCCCCATGCTGATGGCCTAAAGGCCCTCCGCTTCTTCCTGTCCCGCAGAACGGACCAATCCCCCTCCACCGACACCCTCATCCGCCTAGCCGAACTCGTCCTCACCCTCAACAACTTTTCTTTC
>JAHRHZ010000287.1:660183-672325 GCA_024137785.1 Ginglymostoma cirratum
TCCTCCCTACCCCCCTACCTACACTCACCTTTACTGGCTCCATCCCCGCCTCTTCGACTTGTCTGCCTCCTCTCCACCTATCCTCTCCTCTATCCATCTTCTATCCGCCTCCCCCTCTCTCCCTATTTATTTCAGAACCCTCTTCCCCTCCCCCATTTCTGATGAAGGGTTTAGGCCCGAAACGTCAAGTTTTCCTTCTCCTATGATGCTGCTTGACCTGCTGTGTTCATCCAGCCCCATACTTTTTGATACTCTGTTCTGTGTGTCCAAGATCCTCTTCAATCACTTGATTTAAAATGAAAACAAACTGTGGCAGGTTTACTCAACAGATCTGGTACATCTGTGGGCAAAGAAACATGGTTAATATCTCAGCTGTGATTTTCATCAGAACTAGAAAAAGGTAGAAATGTAAGTTTTGAGTAAGGTGAAAAGGGAGGATAGAGGGAAATAAAAAAAAATAATAGAAGAGAAGGTCGGGTGGAGCGCAGAAGAGATTGACGAGTCAGAGCCAGAGGGAGTGCTAATGGGACAAGATTTAGAAAAAAGTGAACACGTGTGTAGAAGTGTGAAAAGCAGGATCCTGAATCACTGACATTGGAAAATAGAAAAGAGAAACAATAGAGAAAAATAATCAACAGAGAAAAATAATTAGCAAAGAAAAAGCAAAATTTGAGCATAAGTTATGATCTAAAATTGTTCAACTCCATGTGAATTTAATTATATGAACATACAGATTGGGAGCACTCTGTCCCTCTGGTCTGCTCCACCATTCAACAAGGTCAAGGTTGATCTGGTAACTCTACATTCCTGCTTACATTCATTATCTTTCACAAGTTTGCTTTACAACACTCTATCCACTTCAACCTTAAAAATATTCAAATGACCCTGCCTCCACGTTCTCTGCCCAGACAGTTTCAAAGGCACATGACCATCTAAGAGAAAATTTCCTCTTCATCTCCATCTTAAATGGGAGCCCAGTGATTTTTAAACTGTGTCCCCTGCTCTGTGATAAAGGATGTAATAGCAGAGCATTTAGATACTATAATATCATCAAGCAGAGTCAGCATGGCTTTGTGAAGAGGAAATCATGCCTGACAAATTTATTAGAATCCTTTGAATTCAGTGGATGTAATAAATGTGAGGTTATCCACTTTGGTAGCAAAGACAGGCAGGTGCGTTACTATCTGATTGGTGATAGTTTGAGAAAGGGGCTGATGCGACAAGACCTGAGTGTCCTTGTGCACCAGTCACTGAAATGTACAGGCGCAGCAGGCGGTGAAGAGGTCAAATGGTTTGGTGGCCTGATGCGAGTACAGGTGCAGGAATGTCTTATTGCAGCTGTACAGGGCCCTGGTAGGACCACTGTTGGAGTATTGGGTGCAGTTTTGGTCTCCTGTCTGAGGAAGGATGTTGTAGCTATTGAGGGAGTGCAAAGAAGGTTTACCAGACAGATTCCTAGGATGGCAGGCAAGAAAATGAATTGGTTAAAACTATATTCAGTGGAATTTAGAAGAATGAGGGGGTGATCTCATAGAAACTTGAATGTATTATTACCAAATTTGTGAATGACCCAAAAATAGGTGGGAATGCAAGTAGTGCAGACTCATAGAGTCTAAAAGAGTGAGCAAAAACCTGACTGATGCAATATAACTGTAGGAAAATTTGAGATTATGTGCTTTGGCAGGGTGAAAAAAATGAATATTACTGAAATGAAGAAAGACTGCAGAAAGCTACAGAACAGAGGATCACAAAAATAAATCACACAAAATTAGCATCCAAGTTCACTGGATATTAGGAAATGGAAGTGGGATAGTGGCCTTTATTTCAAACAGAATGGAGTATGAAAATAGGGGGAAGTCTTGCTCAAACTACACAAGGCACTGGTCAGACCACAGCTGGAATACCATAAACTGTTTTCGGCCACATATCTAAGAAAAGATACGCTTGCATTAGAGACAGTCCAGAGAATGTTTGCCAGGCTGATCCTGGAAATGATGTGACTGTCTTATGAGTAGGTTGGATATGTACTCATTGGAGTTTAGCAGAATGAGAGGTGACCTTATTACATGGAAAATAGGAGCAGGATTAAGCCATTCGATCCCTTGAACCTGCTCTACCATTCAATATGATCACGGCTGATCCTTTGCCTCAAAGCCATATTCCTGCTTTCTCTCCATACCCCATGATGCCTTTCAAATCCGAAAATGTATTTATATATTTTGTCAATATATTCAGTGACTTGGCCTCCACAGCCTTCTATGGTAGAAAATTCCACAGGTTCACTATCCTTCGAGTGAGGCAATCTTGCTTCATCTTAAGCCTACCCCAAATGCTAACACTGAGCCTGGTTCTAGACTTCTCCACCAAGGAAACCATCTTCCTTGTTTCTAGTCTGTTGAGCCGTGTTAGAATGTTTTAGTCAGATCCCCACTTCTTATTTAAATAACATTCTTAGGAGACTTGAAAGTGTAGATGTGGAAAGGTTGTCTCCTCTTCTGGGAGAGTCTGGGACCAGACGGTATAAACACAGAGTAAGGGGTTGCCCATTTAAGGAGGATGAGGAGGAATTTCATCTCTGGTGTTGAATCTGTAGACTTGTTCACTGCAATGGAATGTCGAGGCTACGACATTAAGTATTTTTAAGGCTGAGATAAGCAGATTTTTAATCAATAAAGGAACCAGGGGATTTGGGGAAAAGGTTGAAAAGTGGTGTTGAGGATTACCAGATCAGCCATGAGCTCATCGAATGGTGGAGTGGACTCGATAGGCCACATGGGGCTGTTTCCCCATGATGGATGCAGGGAAGTTACTGGATGATATGGATTGATTGGGCTCAATGGCCTTTTCCCACAGTGCAGGCTGTGAGATTATTATTAAAATAGAACAAAGAACTGCGGATGCTGGAGATCTGAAACAAAATCAGAAATTGCTGGAGAAACTCAACAGGTTTGGCGGCATCCATGGGAAGAAAGCAGAGTCAACATTTCAAGTCTAGTCACTCATCTCTGTTTGTGAATTACGATGGCTGACTGGTGGCCTCTAATAGCCGACTCTAGTAATGCAACACTGGCAATATAAATGTGGTATACTCATGGGCATTGTACTTCATTTGCTCCAAGCATTGACAGTGATAACTGGCAATAGCAACTGAAAGCTGGGCCAACACTGAGCAGGTTGAGGTTGTAGACTTGCTTGCTGAGCTGGTGGGTTTGTTTGTAGACGTTTCATCACTCTGCTAGTTAACATCATCAGTGTGCCTCCGATGAAGTGTTATGTTCTGTCCCACTTGTTATTTATGTGCCTCGGTTTGCAGGGCTGGTTGACATCACTTCCAGTTCTGTTTTTCAGAGGTTTGTGTATTGGGTCCAGTTCAACGTGTTTGTTGATGGAGTTCCGGTTAGAATACCAGGCCTCCAGGAATTCCCTGGCAAGTCTCTGTTTGGCTGCTGCTATTATGGATGTGTTGTCCCAGTCGAATTTGTGCCCTTCTTTCAATAATGCCCAAACTTTGGAATTCATGGTCGGTAAAGCATCTGGTGCTTGTGAAAGGCAAAACTCAACAGATCAGGCAACGTCTCTGCAGAGACAGACTGGATAACTGTCAGGCGAACCTTCTCCCTGGGCTAATGTAAAATGTATGATGTACAGAATTGTGCAACTTGAACACTATAATAAAACCCTGTGATTATTTACTGAGAGGAAGTTTTTTTTTCTCACTGCAGCGGTGCCATTCCAAAAGTATTTCTGAGTATGCTTTCTACCGATTGGTACAGTCTTTTGCTGTTGTTCTGTTTGAGTGAGTATTGCTTTTACTACTTCTACGCAGGCCATGGGCATTCTCTTTCTATGTACCAAGTCTAACAAAAACTGTAGTCAGGTTTTAAATAAGTTGTGGGGCTGCAGTCATACTGAATGACTCTGTGGTTCTGCCAGGTTCAGGAATACAGAGCAGTCTGTATTCTGCAGTGAAACACATTCTCAATCAGATCTCCTCTCAACCTTTCTCTAAAGAGAACAGAACTAACCTGTCCAGGCTATCCATGTAACTGAAGTCTTTTCTCCATGGAAACATTCTTATGAATCTTTTCTGCACTCTCATAATACTTCACATTCCTCCTAAAGTGTAGTGCCCAGAATTGGACACACTACTCCAGCTGGAACTGATCAGTGTTTTTAAAGATTTGGTATCATCACGTCTGCTCTGCCAAAAGGCAGACCTTTGACTCATCATCTCCCATGTCTGTCCATCCTTTGTCAGTCTTTCATTTGCCGATAACTTCCTTCAACTTTCAGCATTGATATTCTCTTCCTTCCTCTTTTTCCAGGAAGTCTGTCCTTCATAACATTTCTCTCTAATTTGTTTCTTCTTAACAAGTGAGTCCTACCCTCACTCTGTCTGTTCTGAATTACGTTCAGCAAATTTCTTTATTTACTTTCCACAGCGTTCCTTCACTTGTTACAATTTCTGTCCAATTGATTCTTTCCATTTTCCTCCAAACCCACATTTCAATGCTCTTTAGTAAGTTGATCTCTACCTGCCATAAGGTCCAACTCTCAATTCTGCACAAATCAGAAACAATTTCCTGATTTAAGTACTAAATAAAATCCCACCAGCGTCCACATCCAGAAGATCATCAGACACCTTTTCTGCCATCTCCAGCAAGATGCCACCACCAGACACATATTCCCCTCCCCTCTCTTGTCCACCTTCCAAAGGGATTGTTCCCCCTGGGACACCCTGGTCCCTGCTCCCTGGACCCCATGGCACCTTCCCCTGTAACCGGCGAAGGTGCAACACCTGCCCATTTACCTCCTCCCTCCCCAGTATCCAAGGGTCCAAACATACCTTCCAGGTGAAGCAGCACTTCACCTGCTCTTCCCAGCATCTAGTCTACTGCAGTAGCTGCTCGCAATGTGGTCTCCTCTACGTTGGGGAAATGAAGCGTAGGCTGGGTGACCGCTTCGCACAACATCTACGTTCTGCTCGCGAGAAAGACCCTGAGCTACCTGTTGCCTGCCTGTTTAACACACCGCCCTGTTCCCTGTCCAACATTTCGATCTCTGGCTTGCTGCGTGTTCCAGCGAAGCTCAGCGCAAGCTGGAAGAACAACACCTCAGTTTCTGCCTGGGGACCCTGCAGCCCTCTGGACTCAATATTGAGTTCAATAATTTTAGGGCCTAACTCTCCCATGACCTAGCCCCCTAACCCACACACCAGGCCTTGTTATCACATAGCCTGCCATTACACACCACCTGTTGTTAGTCACTAACAGTCCCCATTAACAACTATTCACCCTCCCAGCCTGATTGTTATCAACTCCTTTGTCTATCCAACTGCTGTTCTCTCTCTTTAGGCTCTATCTATCATTTACTTCCTACCCCATCCCCCTCCCTTTCTTCTGCATATAAACTGATGTTTTCCCAGCTACAATCAATTCTGAGGAAGGGTCACTGGACCCGAAACGTTAACTCTGATTTTTTCTTCACAGATGCTACCAGACCTGCTGAGCTTTTCCAGCAATGTCTGTTTTTGTTCCTGATTTACAGCATCCACAGTTCTTTCAGTTTTTAATTTCCTGAGTTACTTGTTGAGATTTCCAAATAGCTGGTGTCTCTTCTTACAAACTGCAGTCTTTCCCATCACTGTCTTTATTCTTATTTCTTTATTGCATTTTTCATCTGCAGATTTTGTCCTCCAATATTTGAATTTTTGAACCTGTTCTGATTTTTTTCCTTCTATAAGTATGGGAATACTTCTTATGTGATACACGGATGTGGAAATCTTTTGTAAATTATGTGAATATGGTCCAGGTTCTGGTGCTGTCATTACAGGTGCTACCAAATGGATGATTTTGGTCCTGCCAAGAATCTAATGACCATGTGCTTCACCTTCTATTACGTAGGTGAGTGGAAACAGCAGTTCCTGTCGGATCACACCGATGTTAGTAACACGATAACAAGGTGTAGAGCTGGACGAACACAGCAGGCCAAGCAGCATCAGAGGAGCAGAAAGGCTAACGTTTCGGGCCTAGACCCTTCTTCAGAAATGGGGGAGGGGAAGAGGGTTCTGAAATAAATAGGGAGAGATGGGGAGGCGGATAGAGGAGAAGATAGGTGGAGAGGAGGCAGACAAGTCAAAGAGGCAGGGATGGAGCCAGGAAAGGTGAGTGTAGGAGGGGAGGTAGGGAGGAGATAGGTCAGTCCAGGGAGGACGGACAGGTCAAGGGGGCAGGATGAGGTTAGTAGGTAGGAGATGGGGGTGGGGCTTGAGGTGGGAGGAGGGGTGGGTGGGAGGAAGGACAGGTTAGGGAGGTGGGGACGAGCTGGGCTGGTTTTGGGATGTGGTAGAGGGAGGGGAGATTTTGAAGCTTGTGAAGTCCACATTGATACCCTTGGGATGCAGGGTTCCCAAGCGGAATATGAGTTGCTGTTCCTGCAACCTTTGGGTGGCATTGTTGTGGCACTGCAGGAGGCCCAGGATGGACATGTCTGAGGAATGGGAGGGGGAGTTGAAATGGTTCGCGACTGGGAGGTGCAGTTGTTTAGTGCAAACGGAGGGTAGGTGTTCCGCAAAGCGGTCCCCAAGCCTCTGCTTGGTTTCCCCAATGTAGAGGAGGCCACAACGGGAACAGCGGATACAGTATACCACATTAGCAGATGTGCAGGTGTACATCTGCCTGATGTGGAAAGTCTTCTTGGGGCCTGGGATGGGGAGGTGTAGGGGCAGGTATAGCACTTCCTGTGGTTGCAGGGAAAAGTGCCGGGTGTGGTGGTGCTGGAGGGGAGTGCGGAGCGGACAAGGGAGTCACGGAGAGAGTGGTCCCTCCGGAAAGCAGATAAGGGTGGGGAGGGAAAAATGTCTTTGGTGGTGGAGTCGGATTGCACATGGTGGAAGTGTCGGACGATGATGCGTTGGATCTGGAGGTTGGTGGGGTGATACGTGAGGACGAGGGGGATTCTGTTTTAGTTGTTATTGTGGGGAGGGGGTGTGAGGGATGAGTTGCGGGAAATGCGAGAGACATGGTCGAGGGCGTTCTCAGTCCTTGGATAATCGAGGACCTCTGAGATGTACGGGATTGGAATGCCTCATCCTGGGAGCAGATGCGGCGCAGGCAAAGGAGTTGGGAATGGGGGATGACATTTTTGCAGGAAGGTGGGTGGGAGGAGGTGTATTCTAGGTAGCTGTGAGAGTCAGTGGGCTTGAAATGGATATTGGTTTCTAGGTGGTTGCCAGAGATGGAAAAATAGAGGTCCAGGAAGGAGAGAGAGGTAT
This sequence comes from Ginglymostoma cirratum, assembly GCA_024137785.1. Classification (NCBI taxonomy): domain Eukaryota; kingdom Metazoa; phylum Chordata; class Chondrichthyes; order Orectolobiformes; family Ginglymostomatidae; genus Ginglymostoma; species Ginglymostoma cirratum. The sequence goes on from JAHRHZ010000287.1 coordinate 667,457, forward strand.
TAGACATGGTCCAGGTGAACTTAAGGTTGAGGTGGAAGGTATTGGTGAAGTGGATGAACTGTTCGAGTTCCTCGTGGGAGCATGAGGCGACGCCGATACAGTCATCAATGTAACAGAGGAAGAGGTGGGGTTTAGGGCCAGTGTAGCTACGGAAGAGCGATTGTTCCATGTAACCTACAAAGAGGCAGGCATAGCTTGGGCCCATGTGGGTACCCATTGGCACCCCCTTTGTCTGTAGGAAGTGGAAGGAATTGAAAGAGAAGTTGTTGAGGGTGAGGACGAGTTCAGCTAAGTGGATGAGGGTGTCAGTGGAGGGGGACTGGTCGGGCCTGCAGGACAGGAAGAAGCGGAGAGCCTTTAGGCCATCTGTATGGGGAATACAGGTGTGTAGGGACTGGACGTCCATGGTAAAGGTGAGGTGTTGGGGACTGGGGAATTGGAAGTTCTGGAGGAGGTGGAGGGTGTGGGTGGTGTCATGGACGTAGGTGGGGAGTTCCTGGACCAAGGGGGAGAAAATGGAGTTGAGATAGGTGGAGATGAGTTCGTTGGGGCAGGAGCAGGCGGAGACAATGGGTCGACCAGGGCATTCGGGTTTGTGGATTTTGGGAAGGAGATAGAAGCGGGCCGTGTGGGGTTGCGGAACGATGAGGTTGGAGTCTGTGGGTGGGAGGTCACCTGAAGTGATGAGGTTGTGGATGGTTTGGGAGATGATGGTTTGGTGCTTGGGGGTGGGGTCATGATCCAGGGGGCGGTAGGAGGAGGTGTCGGAGAGTTGGCGCCTGGCCTCAGCGATGTAGAGGTCAGTGCGCCATACTACAACTACGCCTCCTTTGTCCGCGGGTTTTATGGTGAGGTTTGGATTGGAGCGGAGGGAGTGGAAGGCTGCACGTTCTGTGGGGGAGAGGTTGGAGTGGGTGAGAGCGGTGGAGAGGTTGTGGCGATTGATGCCTTGACGGCAGTTGGAGATGAAGAGGTCGAGGGAGGGTAGGAGGCCTTGGGGTGGTGTCCAGGAGGAGGGGGTGTGTTGGAGGCGGGAGAAGTGGTCAGTGGAGGGAGCGTTAGGCTCACAGTTGAAGAAGTAAGCATGGTGGCGGAGGCAGCAGAAAAACTGCTCCATGTCCAAACGTGACCCGTATTCGTTGATATGTGGGTGGAGGGGGACAAAGGTGCGCCTTTTACTGAGGACTCACCGTTCATCCTCAGTAAGGGGGAGGTCTGGGGGATGGTGAAGACTCGGCAGGGCTGGGTGTTGCTGTCTCCTCTGGAGCTGCTGGCTGTGGAGGCAATGGGTGGAGCGACGTCAGCGTCGGTGTTGGGCTGTGTGGCATTGGCTGTGGACGGAGTTGCGTCGGCATCGGTGGTGGGTGGAGTTGCGTAGGCGGTGGGTGGAGCGGGGTAGGCGGCGGAAGCAGCAGTGACAGTAGGTGCGTCCTCAGTGTATATGGTGTTGGCCTTGGAATTGGGGACGGTGGCATCAGCAACGGTGTCGATGGCGTTCGCTGTCCCGGAAGTGGTGTACCCGGCGGCGGAGGATGTGACATGATCTGTGGGTGCTCTGACAGTGGCCACATGGCCAATGCAGCAGGTACATTGTGGGGAAGGTCCTGGGTAAGGTTGGGGATTGGGGTGTGGAGGAAGCCCGTTTTGGGTGGCAGACACCAGTAAGTTTACTGTACTTACGGTTTTCAGTGTCCAATAAAGCTGAGTAGAATTGTGAGTTCAGGTTGTGGATCTTACGAGGAATAAAAAACAGGAGAGGACCTTTGCAGGTCTGGGAGAGGCAGGCTCTGAGCTGGGGTAGGCTTGATTGTAGTGCCAGGAGATGCTGGCGCATTGCTGCGAGTGTGTGTTTCAGGAGTTGCAGGGAGAAACATTTCTGAAGGGTCTCAGTGTTCTGAATGTAGACGTTGTCACGGTTGGGGCCAAATTGGGAAGGCCTGGATATGGACTGTAGTCCATTGGGAATGATCCCTACCTACGTCCGTGACACCAGCCACGCCCTCCACCACCTCCAGAACTTCCAATTCCCCAGTCCCCAACACCTCATCTTTACCATGGACGTCCAGTCCCTATACACCTGCATTCCCCGTACAGATGGCCTAAAGGCTCTCTGCTTCTTCCTGTCCCGCAGGCCCGACCAGTCCCTCTCCACTGATACCCTCATCCGCTTAGCTGAACTCGTCCTCACCCTCAACAACTTCTCTTTCAATTCCTCCCACTTCCTACAGACAAACGGGGTGGCCATGGGTACCCACATGGGCCCAAGCTATGCCTGCCTGCCTCTTTGTAGGTTACATGGAACAATCGCTCTTCCGTAGCTACACTGGCCCTAAACCCCACCTCTTCCTCCGTTACATTGATGACTGTATCGGCGTCGCCTCGTGCTCCCACGAAGAACTCGAACAGTTCATCCACTTCACCAACACCTTTCACCCCAACCTGAAGTTCACCTGGACCATGTCTAATACCTCTGTCTCCTTCCTGGACCTCTCTGTTTCCATCTCTGGCAACCACCTAGAAACCAATATCCATTTCAAGCCCACTGACTCTCACAGCTACCTAGAATACACCTCCTCCCACCCACCTTCTTGCAAAAATGTCATCCCCTATTCCCAATTCCTTTGCCTGCGCCGCATCTGCTCCCAGGATGAGGCATTCCACTTCTGTACATCTCGGATGTCTTCGTTTTTCAAGGATCACAACTTCCCAACGCTCAGTGGTCGAGAACGCCCTCGACCGTGTCTCTCACATTTCCTGCAACTCATTCCTCACAACCCCTCCCCGCAATAACAACCAAAACAGAATCCCCCTCTTCCTCATGTACCACCCCACCAACCTCCGGATCCAACGCATCATCCTCCGACACTTCCACCATGTGCAATCCAGCCCCACCACCAAAGACATTTTTCCCTCCCCACCCTTATCTGCTCTTTGGAAGGACCACTCTCTCCGTGACTCCCTTGTCCGCTCCACACTCCCTTCCAGCCCCACCACACCCGGCACTTTTCCCTGCAACCGCAGGAAGTGCTATACCTGCCCCTACACCTCCTCCCTCACCCCCATCCCAGGCCCCAAGAAGACTTTCCACATCAGGCAGATGTTCACCTGCACATCTGCCAATGTGGTATACTGCATCCGCTGTTCCCGTTGTGGCCTCCTCTACATCAGGGAAACCAAGCGGAGGTTTGGAGGCTTGAGGCTTTGCAGAAGACCTACCCTCGGTTTGCACTAAACAACTGCACCTCCCAGTTGTCAACCATTTCACCTCCCCCTCCATTCCTCAGACGACATGTCCATCCTGGGCCTCCTGCAGTGCCACAACGATGCCACCCGAAGGTTGCAGGAACAGCACCTCATATTCCACTTGGGAACTCTGGAGCCCAATGGTATCAATGTGGACTTCACAAGCTTCAAAATCTCCCCTCCCGCTACTGCATCCCAAAACTAGCCCAGCTTGTCCCCACCTCCCTAACCTGTCCTTCCTCCCACCTATCCCCTCCTCCCATCTCAAGCCCCACCCCCATCTCCTACCTACTAACCTCATCCTGCCCCCTTGACCTCTCCGTCCTCCCTGGACTGACCTTATCCCCTCCCTACCTCCCCACCTACACTCACCTTTACTAGCTCCATCCCCGCCTATTTGACCGGTCTGTCTCCTCTCCACCTATCTTCTCCTCTATCCATCTTCTATCCACTTCCCCCTCTCTCCCTATTTATTTTAGAACCCCCTTCCCCTCCCCCATTTCTGAAGAAGGGTCCAGGCCCGAAACGTCAGCCTTCCTGCTCCTCTGATGCTGCTTGGCCTGCTGTGTTTATCCAGCTCTACACCTTGTTATCTCAGATTCTCCAGCATCTGCAGTTCCTATTATCTTAGTAACATGATGCTTGATTTTAGGGAAGTGACTTCCTGTCATTTATACGATTGCAAGATTTGTAGTCAGGGCAACACGGCTCTTTGAGAGGGATCTTTAAATTTTACAACTTAATCGCTGCTAGAAACTATATAGAGCTTTGTCCACAGCCTGCATGGAATGTTCTGTCTCAGTTTGACACTTTGGAGGGAAGCATACGGTGATGGTTGCCAATAGTGGGACCACCAAGTCACAGAAGTGTTAGAGCACAGGTGGCCATTTGGCCCATCGTAGCCATACTGGCTCACCAAATAAGCATCATTACTTAATGTCTTTTTCCTACATTTTGTCTTTACCGTTTCATATTATTTCTATTTAATCAATCATCTAAGTCTCTCTTGAATGCCTCAGTTGAACCTCCCTCGACCACAGTACCAAGCAGTGGGTTCCAGATCCAAGTCATTTACTGTCTGAAAAAATACTTTTCTCACAGCACATATGCTTCTTTTGCAAATCTCTTTAAATCTTGACTCTGTTGTCCCTGTTCCTCTTACATGTGGGAAATTTCTCCCTATCTATGCTATCCCTGATGATTTTGAAAGCTGATGCACATCTCAGATGTCCTGCTTCTTCAAGGACCGCAACTTCCCCCCCACAGTGGTCGAGAACGCCCTCGACCGTGTCTCCCGCATTTCCCGGAACACATCCCTCACGCCCCGTGCCCGCAACAATAACCAAAAAAGAATCCCCCTCGTCCTCACGTACCACCCCACCAACCTCCGGATCCAACGCATCATCCACCGACACTTCCGCCATCTGCAGTCAGACCCCACCACCAAAGACATCTTTCCCTCCCCACCCTTATCTGCCTTCCGGAGGGACCACTCCCTCCGCGACTCCCTTGTCCGCTCCACACTCCCCTCCAGCCCCACCACACCCGGCACTTTTCCTTGTAACCGCAGAAAGTGCTACACCTGCCCCCACACCTCCTCCCTCACCCCAATCCCAGGCCCCAAGA
>JAHRHZ010000287.1:694308-719688 GCA_024137785.1 Ginglymostoma cirratum
GGGATGAAACCAGTAAAGGTGAGTGTTAGGTAGGGAGTTTGGATGGGGTTTGGTCAGTGTGGAGAGAGGGGCGGGTAGGTGGGAGGGAAGACGGACAGGTCAAGGAGGCGGGGATGAGGCTAGTCGGTCGGAAGTGGGGTTGGGGGTTGGTCAGTGAGGTGGGAGGAGTGGATTGGTGGGAGAAAAGACGGACAGGTCAAGGAGGTGGGGACGAACTGGGCTGGTCTTGGGATGAGGTCGAGGGTGGGGAGATTTTGAAGCTTGTAAAGTCCACATTGAGACCATTGGGCTATGAGGCTACCAGAATATGAGGTGCTATTCCTCCAGTCTTCGGGTGGCATCATTATGGCACTGGAGGAGGCCCAGGACGGACATGTCGTCCAAGGAGTGGGAGGGGGAATTGAGTGGTTCATGACTGGGAGGTGCAGTCGTTAGTCACGAACCGAGCATAGGTGTTCCACAAAGTGGTTCCCAAGCCTCCACTTGGTTTCCCCGATGAAAAGGAGGCCACATCAGGAACAGCGGATGCAATATACCACATAAGCAGATGTGCAGGTGAACATCTGTTTGATGTGGAAGGTTTTCTTGGGGCCTGGGATGGAGGTGAAGTGTGAGGTGTAGGGGCAGGTGTAGCACTTCCTGATTGCAGATGGCAGAGAATGATGCATTGAATCTGGAGGTTGAAGGGGTGTCTTTTTAACTTTTCCTCATAGTCAATGCCCTGGAGCCCTGATGAACCTTCTCTGCACTATCTCCAAAGGTTCCACTTTGGCCACCTGTGTTGCCATTTTTAGGGAACTGTGGACCTGCACACCCAGGTCCATCTGAATGTTAGTGTTCCTAAGGGTTCTCCATTTACAATATAATTCACACCTATATTTGATCTTCCAAAACGCATCACCTCGCATTTGTCTGGATTAAACTCCACCTGCCATTTCTGTGCTGAAGTCACCAATCTATCTATATCCTGCTGTATACTTTCACAATCATTAGCATTATCAGCGACTCCATCAATCTTCGTGTCATCAGCAAACTTGCTTATCAGACCACCCACATTTTCCTCTAGATTATTAATATATACTACAAAATACTACAAACAACAGAGGACCTAAGACTGACCCCTGTGGAACCCCACTAGTTACTCGTCTCCATTCTGAAAAAAATATCTTTTAGGACCGAGATGATAAGAAATGTCTTCACCCAGAGAGTGCTGAGCCTGTGGAATTCACTTCTACAGAAAGTGGTTGAGACCAAAACTTTGTGTTTTCAAGGAAATAGGTATAGCTTTTTTGGTTAAAGGGGATATTTGTTTGTTTGTGTGGGGTGGTGGGGTGGTGGGGGGGGGGGGGGGGGGGGGGAAGGAAGAGGGCGGAATAGTGCCATTGAGCTTGATGATCTGCCATGACCATATTGAATGGCATAGCAGGCATGAGGGTTCGAATGGCCTCCTCCTATTCCTGTCTATGTTTACATTGTGTGGCTTTCCATTGCAATGTGCACCTCCAGTCCAGACAGTGGGCTCCCAACAAACCTTAAATTCAGGAGAGAGCATCTGAATTTACACAGCACCTTTCATAATCTCAATGTCCTAAATGCTTTACAATAAAGTTCTTTATTTTGAAGTATAATGTTGAACCTGTAGTGGCTGCTTTGTACATGGCAAGTTCCCACCAATAGCAATGGGATTCTGACAAAGTAAATGGTGTTAGTGATGTTGGTGGAGAGATAGATATCAGCCAAGACATAAAACACATTCTCCTAATTGTACCGTGGACAATGGGGATATTGGCTTGAATTGGCTATTACTGAGCCATGGCTACAAAGGTTTATAAAATGATAGATTATCAAAGTTAATCTTGTGATTTCCTTGCACAGCTAAAAATTCCATGCCTCTCTTGGGCACAGGTTCCCAAAGTACAGCTTTCATCCCTGTTACAGTTCTAGAGTAGGAGGTGGGTAAACACATTGTTCTTGTGTGAAGTGTAGGTAATAAGTTCTGGATGGACATTGGGCAAGGCTGCAGTGATGTGGATAACAGGTCTGGGAGCAGCAGTTGGAGGTGAACCGCGCATCAGTGAGATTTTCTAATCAACCTGTTCAGAGATAACATTACATACAGGTCAGAGGTAAGGTCACTACCACTACCACTGACACAAGAGCCTTAAAATACATGCTGAGGAAGGAGATACTTTTCCCTAATCAAATTGGATGTAATAACAACTCTGGAGCAGGAAGACCTAACGCCCCCATCTCAGAGGTAGGGCACTACAACTGAATCACAAGAGCTCTTTGTGTGTCAGTGATTTATATTGAATTCAATCTCCACCATTGGGGTGACTCAGTGGTTAGCACTGCTGCCTCACAGCACCAGAGACCCTGCTTCAATTCCACCCTCAGGCAACTATCTGTGTGGGGTTTGCATGTTCTCCCAGTGCCTGCATGGGAAATGCAGGGTTACAGTGATAGGGTAGGGGGGTGGGTCTTTGGGGGATTGGCGTGGACTCGAGGGGCTGAATAACCTGCCTCCACACTGTAGGGATTCCATGATTGGCCACTGCCTGGCTCTACTGGATTAATAGGCCATCTTTACTCCACTCCCACTCCCACTCCCAGAATTGGGCCAACAATCTTTAGTTCTTCAGTCTGATGCTGTCCTCACTGAGTTATTTCAGCTGCGCCCTTGTGTATCAGTGAAAGCAAACAACCAGAGAGCGTGCATCTGTCAGTGTTCATAAGGATTGGAGGTTCTGGATGAAGGGAAAATAATACATGCTGTGAAACAACTTGTTGAGGTAATATCAGCAGAATTGCAGAATTAAAAGGATGAATTTGTTGCAAGGATGGCATTGACAAAACACTGGATTGATTTTTATATGCAATAATTTAGTAAAACAATTACAAAATGTTGACATTTCAATTGTAGTTCAGTTTTATAACACATATCAAGACTACCATCAATCTCCAAAATAAAATTATTAAATTCCTCAGTATTTGACTTGTGATCCATTAATAAATAATTGTACACAGTCCCTTATCTTAACACCCACAAACAAAATAGCACCACTTTCCTATAGCGAAAACTCCAGAAATTCAATAAATAAATTATGATCAATACTTCACCCTCCCTCCTCTCTAATCATAAGAAACTGAGCTGCCCTCATTTTCTGAAAGCTAACAATAAGATTGAGGTATCTTGACAGCAGCATGCGAAAAGAATATTTCCTCTTTTGAGAGAATCTAGAAATAGGGATGACTGTTTAAAAATAAGGGATTACCCATTTAGGACAGAGATGAACAACAACTTTCTCAGAGGGTCACGAGCCTTTGAGGAAGGGAATTCCAAAAGATGGCAGAAGTAGAGTCCTTGAATATTATTAAGACAACAGGAGATAGATTCTCGATAAGCAAAGTGGTGAAAGTTTAATCGGGGATAGATGAGTCTTTAGATCAGTTGCAATCTTATTAAATGGTGGAGCAGCCTACCCCTCATTCATCTCTTCACATGACTGTCGACTTATTCAAAGTCAGCTTTATATGCAAGTGATGTAATCGTTAACATTTACATTAAATTTTAGCTAATTGGAAGGACTGGGTAAATACTTGAAGGGAAAATTTTGCGGGTATTTGGTGAAGAGCAGGGGGAGAGAGACTAACTGAATAGCTGTTTCAGAGTTGGCCCAGACAATGGGCTGAAAGACTCACTGATTTTAATCAGATGCCAGTACACTTGCAGTTGTAATTTATACGTTTTACAGTGAATATAAACTGCAGCCCTCTCAATGTGCCGCCTGCATTGGGGCTGCAGCTTCTCTCTGCTTAGCCCAGTGACCAGCTGGAGAGAAATAAAGCACAAAAATAATGGCTTCTTCACTCTTCAGGGGCTTACATGGACAAGAGAAACCCATTCAAATCTGCTGAGCCCATTGCACTAATTCAGTGTGGTCACAGCTGATCTGTATCCTAACTACAGTCCTCCTGCATCACGCTCCACATTCCTTATTGTCCTTGACAACCAAATCCATTAATTTAAAGTTATTAACTGAGCTAGTATCAACTGCTTTGAGACAGCAACTTTCACATTTCCCCACCTTGTGCGCGAATGTTCATTAACTACATTCCTGATGAGTGAAGATTGATTTCAGGGATACGTTCCTTCGTCCTAGGCTCCCTCATCAGCAGGGAAGTTTATTTAACTACACTATTAAATAAATACCCAAGTAAAAACACTTAACCTTCTCCATTCTAGGGAAAAACGACTGGTTTAAGTAATACCTCCTCTTAATCTAACTTTTGCACTTACATCTTGAATGTTGGCTGCATACCTTCCAAGGCCAATATATTGTACTGCGGTGCAATGCACGGAAAGCTTTGTTCAACTGTGGCACAGCTCCCTCCCCTTTATTGATTTTAAAAGAATTATAATGACCTGTTTATGTAGCCCCAATTATTTGCCTGACTGAGTTTCTTTTCTGGTATCTATTCCATCTGCTTGGGCGTTTTATCTGACTGTAGTAGGGGAGATATTCAGAGTCACTATTGTCAGATTGAGATGATTCCTCACTGGAAAACAGACTCCTGTTGGAGCTGTTGTACAGGGGCATCCGATCACCAGGAACTCGCTGAGGTCTTTTACGGAGCAACCACGGTAAGGTGCATGGATTTTGCTCGGAGTTATGTCCTGTGCAATTATCCGCCTCACTGAGCTGGCAATGGTCCCTACCTCCGCTCAAACCGTTCCTCTGTAAACTCCATTTGTTGGATACCGATGATCGGGCATTCTGGTCAGCAGTTAGTCTGAACAGGAAAACCTTAGGTTGGAACAGGGGAGAGTGTAAAAGTGATGTTTGTACCTCCAGCGAGATTGAAGATGCTGTCAATGCCTTCAGGTCAATGGCATTTTGTCCAGGCTGGTTTAGTGACAGTGATCCTGAATCAGACAAGTTGCCACAATGTGCTTGGCCAGGGGAAGATGTGCTGGAGTAGGATTCAGCACAAAGATCAGCATTTAACCCCAGTCTTTTGGAACTGATCGGTTGAGACAGAGATTCACTGGCCTGGATCTGGATTGAGGGGCACACTGGGACTGGGCTGGTGCTGTTAACCTGAGATTGGAGTGGGTTGGGATGGGACGACATCCTCATACAGTCTTCACACTCTTCATCACATGACTGGTCAAAATGGAAAACAGAGAAGGCCAGCCTTTGGCTTTGAGCCAAAGGGGAGGGGTGCTCCCAGTTGTTCTCCATCTCCATGGCAGCTCCTTGTCCATTTCTCAGGCTATACAACCTCATGCCAGTCCCTGTGTGTTGCCCTCCCATGTCTGTCCAGTTCACAGTTTCCTCAACTTCATCTGCCATTTCAGGGCGTGAAATTTCCAGCCTTTGCTCTGTAACCTTCTCTTTACACTCTTCCTGATGTTTCACATTGCTACTGGGTGGCTGAGAATTATTCCCTTTTCCTTTCACCTGGGGTTCCCCAGTTATTTGTTCTGCTTCAATGCAATGGCCTTCACTCAGGACAGTGTGTGTTGAGGAGCTGGTCATAGGAACTCCAAACAGTGTCTCACTGTTACTCCAGTTCACATCTGAAAGACAATAAACATGTTTCATCAAGTCAGCACCGCTTTAGAATTGAGTCTCTTGTTAAACATAGAAATAAACATGCAAGTGTGGATGCTGGAAATCTGAAACACAAACTGAATGCTGGAGAGAGCGCAAAGGGTCACTAGGTTCAATGTTTATAGCTTTTCTCTCATCACCTGTTGCCAGACCTGCTGTATTTACCCAGCATTCTCTATTCTTTGCCAGTTTTATCCTTAGAGGAAAGACTGAGTAATGCTCTCTCTACTCTTTTAAACTGAAAGTAAAGGTCCTCAACACTGTCCCCGTCAAACACTCCCAGGACAGGGACAACATGGGGTTACATGCAGCATCTATTTTTCGTTAACTCAGTGGGTATCACTACCCGTTCTGTTCTGCCATTCAAGGAGATCATGGCTGACCTGATAATCAACAACTCCACATTCCTGCCTTAACCCAGTTAAGTCCCATTACTGATGCCAAAGCTGGAGAAACATTACTGTATGGGAACAGCAAGTTCTGGAGCATGTCTTCCGTACTTTTGCCAGAATGCTGTCAGGGCCCATTTTGCAGTATCCAGTACCTCCAACCAGTTCTTGATATTGCATGTGAAATAACTTCTCAGCGGTCAGTATCGCATTACCAAGTCACCCTTGACACAGATCCAGCTCCCTCAAAGACAGCTCTCAGAGTGAACAGGATGTCTGACACTTCTGTCAGCCAGGGGTCCCTGACTGGACCAGATTAACAGCCACAATAAGAGAACTCAGTCTATGAAGTACACCCAGCTAACCTCATTACAATCGCTACAACGTGGAGTGAATCAAATTGGCTGAAGACTGGTATCAGTGATGCTGGGGATCACTAGAGGAGGCTGAGATGGATCATCCACTTGGCACTTCTGCCTGAAGATTGCTGTGAATGCTTCAACCATATCTTTTGCACTGATGTGCTGGGCTCTTCCATCATTGGAGATGGGGATATTTGTGGAACCTCCTCATCCAATGAGTTGTTTAAATGTCCACCATCATTCACGACTGGATTTGGCAGGACTGCAGAACTTAGATTTGATCCGTTGGTTGTGGGATCGCATAGCTCTGTCTGTCACTTGCTGCTTTCACTGTTTGGTGTGCAAGTAGTCCTGTTTGGTGGCTTCACCAGGTTGACATCTCATCTTCAGGTATGCCTGGTGCTGCTCCTGGCATATCCTCCTGCACTTTTCATTGAACCAAGGTTGATCCCCTGCCTTGATGGTAATGGTTGAGTGGGGGATATGCCGGGCCATGAGGTTACAGATTGGGCTGGAGTACAATTCTGCTGCTGTTAATGGCCCACAGCGTCTCATGGACGTCCAGTCTTGAGTTGCTAGATCTGTGTGAAGTCTGTCCCATTTAGCACGGGGATAGTGCCACACAACACGACGGAAGTTATTCTCAATGTGAAGGTGGGACTTTGTCTCCACTAACTGCCCGCCCCTAGCTGCCCCTTGGGAAGGTGGAGGTGAGCTGCCTTTTTGAACCAGCACAGTACATGTGCTGTGAGTTGACCCTGAATGCCCTTAGGGAGGGATTTCCAGGATTCTGACCCAGCGACACTGAAGGAATGGCCATGTATTTCCAAGAATGATGAGCGGTTTGGAAGGGAACTTAAAGGTGGTGATGTTCCCATCTTACTTCCTCTAAACAAAGGGTGGGGGTAAATGGGTGCTTTTCTGGTTGGCGATCAGTGGCTAGTGGTGTGCCTCAGGGATCGGCGTTGGGACCTCAATTGTTTAGAATTTACATAGATGATTTGGAGTTGGGGACTAAGTGTGGTGCTGCAGGTGACACTAAGGTGAGTGGTAGAGCAAAGTGTGTAGAAGACACAAAGTCTGAAGAGGGATAGAGATAGTCTAAGTGAGTGGGCAAAGGTCTGGCAGATGGAGTACAATGTTGATAAGTGTGACGTCATCCATTTCGGTAGGAATAACAGCAAAATGGACTATGTTTTAAATGGTAAAAAATTGCAGCACGTTGCTGTGCAGAGGGACTTGGGTGTCCTTGTGTGTGAATTGCTAAAAGTAGGATTGCAGGGGATTAAAAAGGCAAATGGAATTTTGTCTGCCATTGCTAGAGGAATGGAGTTTAAAAACAGGCAGGCTATGCTGCAGCTGTATAGGGTCCTGGTGAGGCCACACCTGGAGTACTGTGTGCAGTTTTGGTCTCCTTCCTTGAGAAGAGATATACTAGCACTGGAGGGGGTGCAGAGGACATTCACTTGGTTGATTCCAGAGTTGAGAGGGTTGGATTATGAGGAGAGACTGAGCAGACTGGGCTGATACTCATTGGAATTCAGAAGAATGAGAGGAGATCTTATAGAAACATATAAGATTATGAAGGGAATAGATAAAGTGGAGGCAGGGAGGTTGTTTCCGCTAGCAGGTGAAACTAGGACTAGAGGGCATCGCCTCAAAATAAAGGGAAGCAGATGTAGGACTGAGGTCAGGAGGAACTTCTTCACCCAAAGGGTTGTGAATCTGTGGAATTCCCTGCCCAGTGAAGCGGTTGAAGCTACCTCACTGAATTTTTTTAGGCAAGGCTGGATAAATTTTTGAATAGTAAAGGAATTAAGGGTTATGGTGAGTGGACGGGTAAGTGGAGCTGAGTCTCAAAGATCAGCCATGATCTTATTAAATGGCAGGGCAGGCTCGAGAGGCCAGATGGCCTACTCCTGCTCCTAGTTCTTATGTAAGCATTGTTCAACATGGAGGAGTATGGGTTCAATAGCTGAGGGAGGACGGTATGTGATAATCAGCAGGAGGTTTCCTTGCTCAGGTTTAACCTGAAGCCATGAGACTTCATGGGGTCCAGAGTCAATGTTGAGGACTCCCAGAGCAACTCCCTCCCAAATGAATATCACGGCCAACAACAAAAACAAAGTTGCTGGAACAACTCAGGTCTGGCAGCATCTGTGAAGGAAAAACTCAGAGTTAATGCTTTGGGTCCGGTGACCTTTCCTCTGTTTTTTCCTTCACAGATGCTGCCAGACCTGAGTTTTTCCAGCAACTTTGTTTTTGTTCCTGATTTACAGCATCCGTAGTTCTTTCATTTTGTATATCACGGCCGGTGGGACAGGACATATCCAGGAACGTTGGTGGTGGTGTCTGGGTCATTGCCATACTCATGGATTCATACCTTCCAGACATTGTCAGGCTGTTGCTTAACTAGTCCGTGAGACAGCTCTCCCAATGCTGGCAGTAGTTAAAATCATTAGCGTGGATGACTTTGCAGGGTCGACAGGCCCGTTTCTGCCATTGTCAGTTCCAGTGTCTCGGTCGATGCCAGATGATCCCCCTTCCTGGTTTCATTCCTTATTTGCACCAGAAATGTTGGGAGTGTTTCTGAATCAACATCAGTTTCAGGAACTGAGTTCCAGGCTCCCATCACCCTGTGAGTGGAAAACACTCTTACATTTTCTCTTGGTTTTTTTTGTCTCTTCCACATGCAAGTAGGGAGTGTCTATTCCGGTGCGATGTGTCTGCATTAGGGTGGGCAAGCGGCTCCATTGCTCCATTTGTAGGCATGGATATTACCAAAGGGCATTTAAAGACTGCACCAGGTGTTTTCGCACTGGAACCACAAGCCTGTGCAGACTGGTAAGGACAGCAGTTCCTTTCTAAAGTTTAGATTGAACTATTGAAATCTTTATTTCCAGAATCTTCAAACTGAACACAACTAGCCATGGTGGGACGTGAACTCACGACCCTGGGATTATTGATCCAGGAACAGAGTTTGTCCCACTTGCAGAGGGCTGGGACAGAGACAGTAAAAGAGAACTCACTGGTTAGATCCTGGTTCTGTTGCTCCCGGAGTCGCTGTATTAGCATTAGCAGCACATCAGGGACAGGCGTGGGGGTACTGGCCAGGACAGACAGAAGGCTCCGCTCTGTTAGTGACAGGCTTCCAACATTGACACCAGCAGCCAGCAGCTGTTGAGGCAAAGAGAAAAGGAGATAGTGTTAAAAGCAACCCAATGGCTGTCATCAATGGACCGTGTAGATGAACTACGCTCCCACACACACACATACACATACACACCCTACTGGAAGTAGCACATACTATGACCAACTGAAGATGTGAAGATAAGAAATAGGAGCAGCAGCCTGTTCTGTTCCTCATAATCCTTGACTTCCTGATATTGCCAAACCCTGAACATACACGAGGCTGAGTTATACAGTATATTAGCCTCCATCCACTGCTCTCTGAGGAACAGAATTCTGAACACGAATGGCTCCGAGAGGAGAAATTGCTCCTTATTTTCATATTGAGAGATCTCTTACTCTGAAACAGTGTCCCCTAGTTCTAAATGCCCATATCCCACAAGTGATTAAAAAGACTGGGTAAGGATGGCAGATTTCAATCCATTAAGGACTGCTGTAAAGCAGGTGAGTTTTTAAAAACAATCTTGTTATTTCATAGTCACCTTACTGATTCCAGCTTTGAAATTCCAGATTTCTTGAACAAGTTGAACTTAAACAGCCAAGCTGCTGCAGTGGGACATGAGCTCTTGCCTCTGGATTATTAGTGCAGTGACATTACTACATTCAGGAGGCTGAGGGGGTAATAGAGAGGAGTTATAAGGAGGTGGTCACACCCAAGGTACAGGAGAAAGGTAGCTGAGTGACTATCAGGAGACGGAAAGGGAATAGGCAGACAGTACAGGGATCTCCTGTGGCCATTCCCCTCAATAATAAGTATACCGTTTTGGATACTGCTGGAGGGGACGACCTACTGGGGAAGGCCATAGCAGACAGGTCTCTGGCACTGAGCCTGACCCTGTGGCACAGAAGGGAAGGGGGGAGAATAGGAAAGCAATTGTAGTGGGGGATTCAATAGTAAGAGGCACAGAGAGGAGGTTCTGTGGATGCGACCGAGACGAACGGATGGTATGTTGCCTCCCGGGTGCCAGGGTCCGTGATGTCTCGGATCATGTCTTCAAGATCCTTTGGGGGGGGGGGGCGGGGAAGAGATGGTGGTGGTGGTGAGCAACCAGCAGTCATGGTAAACATTGGTACCAATGACATTGGTCGAAAAAGGACTGAGAATGCGAAAAACGAGTACAGGGAGTTAGGGTGGAAGCTGAAGTCCAGGACAAACAGGGTAGTTATCTCTGGATTACGACAACTGTCACGTGATAATAAGGGTAAGAAATAGGGACAGAGTGCAGCTAAACACATGGCTACAGGGCTGGTGTAGGAGGGAGGGCTTCCATTATGTGGATAATTGGAGCACATTCTGGGGAAGGTGGGACCTGTACAGTAAGGACGGTTGCACCCGAACCGGAAGGACACAAATATCCTGGGAGGGAGGTTTGCTCAAGCTGTATGGGATGATTTAAACTAGATTGGCAGGCGGTGGGGAACCGGATTTGTAATTCAGAGGATGAGGTATCCGGCATTCCAACAGACACAACAGGGAGTGAGGTTGTTAATAAAGAAATGCGGTCAATGGAGCGTAATTGTGGACACAGGGATGGTTTGAACTGTGTGTACTTCAATGCTAGAAGCGTCAGAAATAAGGCGGATGAACTTAGGGCATGGGTCAGTACTTGGAACTACAGTGTTGTGGTCATTACAGAAACTTGGGTAACTCAGGGACAGGAATGGTTGTTGGAAGTTCCAGATTTAGAAGCTTTAAAAGAAATAGGGAGGGTGGTAAAAGAGGTGGGGGGTGGCATTGCTCGTCAGGGCTAGCATAGCAGCTACTGAAAGGCAGTTTGAGAATGATGTGTCAACAGAGTCAGTTTGGGTTGAGGTCAGGAACAAGAAAGGAGCAGTCGCTTTGTTGGGGATATTTTACAGACCCTCTAATAGTTGCAGAGACGTAGAGGAGCAGATTGGGAGGCAGATAGTGGAAAGGTGCAGAAGTCACAGGGTTGTAGTCATGGGTGACTTCAACTTTCCAAACATTGATTAGAAACATTTTAGTTGTAATAGCTTAGATGGAGCAGATTTTGTCCAGTGTGTTCAGGAAGGATTCCTGACACAGTATGTAGATAGACCAACACGAGGAGAGGCCACTTTGGATTTGGTGCTTGGCAATGAATGGGGCCAAGTGTTAGACCTGTTGGTAGGAGAGCATTTTGGCGGTAGCGATCATAACTCTGTTACTTTTACAATAGTCATGGAAAAGGATAGGTACATACAGTAGGGTAAGGTTTATAATTGGGGGCAAGGGTAATTACAATTCTGTTAGCCAAGAACTGGGTAACATAAAATGAGAACAGATGCTGTCAGGGAAGAGCACTATGGAAATGTGGAGATTGTTTAAGGAAAGCATACTGTGTGATCGATATGTTTGTCCCTAGCAGGCAGGGAAGATGCGGTCGAGTGAGGGAGCCTTGGTTCTCAAGAGAGGTCGAACGGCTGGTTAAGAGGAAGAAGGAGGCCTATATAAGGTTTAGGAAACAACAATCGCAAAAGGATCTATAGTGATACAAGTTAGCCATGAAGTAGCTGAACAAAGAGCTTAGCAGAGCTAGAAGGGGGCATGAGAAAACCTTGGCAGATAAGATCAAGGAAAACTCCAAGGCTTTTTAACACGTACATGAGGAATAAGAGAATGACCAGAGAAAGGGTAGGGCCGATCAAGGATTGTAAAGGGAATTTGTGCAAGGAGCCTAAAGAGATAGGAGAGGTCCTTAATGAATACTTTTCTTCAGTATTCACAACTGAGAGGGACCTAGTTGCAGGGGAGGACAGTGTGAAACAGGCTGGTAGGCTAGAGGTGGTCGATGTTAGTAAGGAAGATGTAGTCGGAATTTTGGAGGAACTTGAAGGTAGATAAGTCTCCCAGGCCTTATGGGATTTATCCAAGGATTCTATAGGAAGCAACGGAAGAGATCGCAGGGCCTTTGGTGATCTTTTCGTCCTCACTGTCCATGGGTATACTGCTGGAAGACTGGAGAGTGGCAAACGTCATTCCCTTGTTCAAAAAAGGGAATAGGGATAACCCTGGAAATTACAGGCCAGTTAGTCTTACGTCAGTGGTGGGCAAATTATTGGAAAGGGCTCTGAGAGACAGGATTTATGATCACTTGGAAAGGCACAGTTTGATTTGTGATAGTCAGTATGGACTTGTGAGGGGTAGATCATGCCTCACAAACCTTATTGAATTCTTTGAAGAGGTGACCAAACACATGGATGAAGGTAGAGCAGTGGATGTGGTATACATGGATTCAAGTAAGGCATTTGATAAGGTTCCCCATGGTAGACTCAAGCAGAAAGTAAGGAGGAATGGGATAGGGGAAAATGTGGCAGACTGGATTCAGAATTGCTGACCGTTAGAAGACAAAGGGTGGTAGTGGATGGAAAATATTCATCATGGTGCTCAGTTACGACTGGTGTACCACAAGGATTTGTTCTGGGTCCTCTTCTATTTGTGATTTTTGCAAATAATTTGGATGTAGGAGTGGAAGGGTGGATTAGCAAGTTCGCAGACGATATGAAGGTCGGTTGAGTTGTGGACAGTGTGGAGGGCTGTTCTAGATTACAAAGGGACATTGATAGGATGCGGAGCTGGGCTGAGAAGTGGCAGATGGAGTTTAACCCTAAAAAGTGTGAGGTGATTCATTTTGGAAGAACAAACTTGAAAGCAGACTACGGGGTTAACAGAAAGATTCTTGGCAGTGTGGAGGAGCAGAGAGATCTTGGGGTTCACGTCCACAGTTCCCTGAAAGTATCCACCCAGGTGGATAGAGTTGTTAAGAAGGCGTATGGTGTGTTAGCTCTCATTAATAGAGGGACTGAGTTCAACAGCCGTGAAGTTGTGCTCCAGCTATACAAAACCCTCGTTTGGCCACATCTGGAGTATTGTGTCCAGTTCTGGTTGCCTCATTACAGGAAAGATGCGGAAGTGTTGGGAAAGGTGCAGAGGAGATTTACTAGGATGTTGCCTGGAATGGAGGGCAGGTCTTACGAGGAAAGGTTGAGAGCGCTAGGGCTTTTCTCTTTAGAATGACAAAGGGGATGGGAGGTGACTTGATACAGATGCACAAAATGATCAGAGGTATAGATAGAGTGGCCAGCCAGAGACTTTTTCCTAGGGTGGAGGTAGCCATTACAAGGGGGCATAGTTTTAAAGTGAGTGGAGGTCACATAGGGGAGACATCAGAGGTAGGTTCTTTACTCAGAGTGGTAGGGGTGGGGAATGCATTGCCGGAGAGGGTAGTGGAGTTGGCCTCATTAGGGGCATTTAAGCGGCTATTAGATAGGCATATGGATGGTAGTATAAGGTAGGGGTGGAGGTTAGATAGACCTTAGGTTTAGGGTAAAATCTTGGCACAACATTGTGGGCCGAATGGCCTGTACTGTGCTGTACTGTTCTATGTGGATTACTCCTTCACAACTCTCGCAGTGTCAGAATGAACACACAGTGTAGAATCAGTGTAAGGATGGCCTGAGGATAGTTCATTGTGAACTATCTGGAATTGCTCTACACAGATTCATACAATCAAAAAGTCTGGGAAACTATAGCTGAAAATAGCTGGCTGGAAACAGAGTGCAGCTTCAGTTAGAGTGAACAACAAGGGGTGCTCTTGGTTACTTGATCAATCCTCGGTTCAGGTAGGATGCTCTCCAGCCTCTCCAGGAATTCCCACAGCAGTCTCCGAGTCGAAGCCATGAACAAGCTGCCAAATTCCTCCTCCAGTTCATCCTGCACAGACCAGAAAACTGGGTCAGATCATCCCCCCAGAGGGACTAAGCTGATATAAGATACCACCCAAACAGACAGACACAGATTAGAGACACAAGGTGCATCATTAGTGTGGAGATTATACTGTGCGGCTGGGATCTCAGGCCTACATATTGGGACTGCTGCCGTGCCATGCATGCTAAGATCTGGAATGGGTTACATTAGGTCACAAATCCTACGCCAACTGTGCAGTTTTCCACAAGCTTTGCAGACATAGCAGCACCCACTGCTGAGTACTGGCACAGCTGGGACCTTTAGAGAGTGGCACTTCCTTCCATTGAAAGGTTTAAGTTCCACACTCAGCTTCCACAGCTGCCAGCAGCATGTTTGTGCTGTGACTCAGCTTTTACTAAATTGGTGGATTCTTAAATGTCTTTTGTAACTAACCTGTAAAATTCACCCTTTTACCCATGAAACAAATACATTATGATTCACTGGCAGCCTTGTCTCATTTAGTGCTGGATTCCTATTCACCTAAAACCTAACTCCATCCTGCTTTTGCAAGAAACACATGCAGTTATTCCGTTCCAGTCAAGCAATGGGACCATGATGAAGGGTTTCAGCCCAAAACATTGACTTCCCTGCTCCTCGGATGTTGTCTGACCTGCTGTGCTTTTCCAGCTCCACATTTAGTGACTCTAACTTCCAGCATCTGCCGTCCCAACTGTCTCCAAGCAATGGGACCAAGTTGCTGAAATTTACCCAGTCCCCAGCTGGGGGACACGGAGGGCTGAGAACACTCACATGGTTATCAGGACAGCAGCATGGGAGCGCTGCACCGTTGGGGGCGGGGGCAGCACCAAGGGAGTGCCGCATTGACGGCGGCGGCGCTGAGGCCTGGAATACAGACGGGGAATAAGGTGGGATTGCCTTGCTGCTGATCACCAGGAGTGAAGGTGTGTACAGAAAACAAGAGGGACCTCTTATCTCTTCCCAGTTAAAGAACTGGTGATTGGTGACCAACACCAGCAGAAGCTGTTAAAACCCAACAGGAGACTGGAGGCTTTCTCAGATACCAGGAGAGGGTGAGGAAGAGGTATCACAGGAACACCAACCGAGAGAAATGAAACCAAAATTCTGCTAGAAGCAGCCGAGCAAACCATGACTGCTCCCGTTCTTCAGCCCATCAGAGCTCCTCGCCCAGGCAGGGCCAGGAAATGCACCAACAATGGGCCAGTATCCTGTTCCCCAGGATGGGGGCAGAGGGAGGAGGTGGCTCAGCGGGACAGGGATCAGAGTTCAATCTGGTTTACTGCTTGTACCTGCAGGAACTGTTCCCGGTAAACGTCATCCCGAACCAAGCGTAGAACCAGTTTACGGAATTGCAGCCGGCACTGTCGCTCCTTCCAAACATCTCTCCGGGTCTTCACCGGAATTAAACATGAAAACACCACAATCAGCACTTACCCCGGACTCACTCCCCTCGTTCCCCCCTCCCTCCCCAACGACCCTGCACACACTCTGCACTCTACTCCCTCCCACCGTTTCCCCCCACACACACACTCACTCACTATACACCCCCACCCTTGCCAGCCCATGCACCAAGCCCCCCACACCCCCAATCTCTCCCTCTGGTGTAACACACAGCAAAGTCTGCAGTGGGCAGGTGAGGGGGGGGGGTGGTGGTGCTGCTGGTGTGAATGGAGAAAGGTGACGAGGTAAGCGTCAATGAAAGGACAATGTTAAACACAAAACCCCCAATGTGCTGCACTAGATTTATGGCCATTTTCTCAGGAGTGGAAGGAGGGTTAGCTGAGACAGAAACAATTTACAACTTACTGCCTGGGGGTCCGCTGCAACTATTTTGGGGAAATATTGCTCAAGAGTCTGAAGAATGTCCAACAAATTCCGTCGTTTCACAAACATCTCCATCAACAGCTGCACAGGGAGAGCAATGGAGAGAGAAGCCTCAGTATTGTTCTTCATCACAGAGTCATCAGGCAACCCATCACACAGGCTCACCTCCTGGCCCAGTCAGCTTCACAACCCAGCCATTCTGCCAGTCAGCCAATCCTCTATCTGTGCCAGTGCCTTGCCCCTTACACCATGGGCTGTTATCTTATTTAGCAGCCTCCCTGCGCAGCATCTCATCAAAGACCATCTGGAAATCCAAACAGATCACATCCACTGGATCTCCTTTGTCTAATTTGCTTGTTACCTCCTCAAGGAATTCAAACAGATTTGTCAGGCATGGCCTCCCCTTGATGAAGCTGTGCTGACTTTGCTCTATTTTACCCGGCACTTCCAAGTACTCCACAATTTCATTCTTAATAACAGACTCTAACATCCTACCAATGACAGAGGGAGGCTAACTGGCCTATAGCTTCCTGCCTTCTCCCACTCTCCCTTCTTAAACAGGGAGCGGGGTTACGTTAGCCATTTTCCAGTCCTCTGGGACCTTCTCTGACTCCAGTGATTCCTGAAAGATCACCACCAATACCTCTACAATCTCCCTAGCTAATTACTTCAGAACTCTGGGGTGTAGTCCATCGGGCCCGGTTATTTACCCACCTTCAGACTTTTCAGCTTCCCCAGCACGTTCTCCTCAGTGTTGGCCACTGCCCTCACCTCTGGCCCTGACTCTCGAAGTTCTGGCACATTACATCAGTTTTCCCAGTGGAAGACACCAGTAAAGTACGTATTCAGTTCCTCTGTCATTTCTTTGCTCCCCATTAATACTCCTTCAGACTCATTTTCCAGCAGTCTAATCTCCACTCTTGCCTCTGTTACCTTTTAGATATCTTTAAAAAAAAAAACTCTTGTAATCTTTTATCTTACAAGCTAGCTTACCCTCATATTTCATCTTTTTCCCACTTATTACTAACGTCACGTCGACAGTTGTCATGGCAATACCCATGGCACCTCTCCTCTCCTTCTCTTTGACTCTATTCTCTCCCCCATACCCCCCACCTCCTGTCGGGTATTCACCATCCCTCCTAACCTTCCGCTGTCTGATGCTGAATGCTCTGTAGTCAGCAAAGGCCTCAGCTTTATCCCTCTGCGTCTCCACCTTAACGAATTTCGGGCACAACATGACGCCGAACTGTTCTTCCTCTGTCTTTGCCTCCGTGCTCACCTCTTTGGACAAGAGTCCTCTCCCCGTCCCACAGACCCCTTCGCCCAACTCCAACACTCTCCCTTCACCTGGACCCCTCCCTCCGGCCTTTTACCTGCACTCGATCTTTTCATTGAGAACTGTTGACGTGATGTTAGTCGCCTCAATTTCACTGCCTCTCTCAACAAATCCAACCTATTGCCCTCCGAACTGACTGCACTCCGTGCGCTCAGATCTAACCCTGACTTTGTCATCAAGCCTGCCGATAAGGGTGGTGCTGTTGTTGTCTGGCGTACTGACCTCTACCTTGCAGAGGCTGAGTGCCAGCTCTCAGATACCTCCTCCTACCTTCCCCTGGACCATGACTCCAGCGTGGCACATCAGGCCATTATATCCACTATGGTTATGGATCTCACTTCATCCAGTGATCTCCCCCCCATCCGCTTCCAAGCTAATAGTCCCCCAACCCCGCACAGCTCGTTTCTACCTCCTGCCAAAAATCCACAAACAGGACAGTCCAGGTGGACCCATTGTTACAGCCTGCTCGTGCCCCACAGGACTCATCTCTTCCTACCTTGACTCAGTCTTCTCCCCCCAGTCCAATCCCTACCCACATACATCCATGATTCATCTGACGCCTTACGCCAGTTTCAAAGCTTCCAGTTTACTGGCTCCAGTCACCTCCTCTTTACCATGGATGTGCAATCCCTTTACACATCCATTCCCCACCAGGAGGGTCTTAGGGCTCTCCGCTTCTTCCTGGAGCGGAGACCTGAACCATCCCCACCCACTTCTACCCTCCTCCGCTTGGCTGAGCTTGTCCTCACCCTCAAGAACTTCTCTTTCAACTCCTCTCATTTTGTTCAGGTAAGAGGGGTTCCAACGGGTACCCGCATGAGCCCTAGTTATACCTGTCTCTTTGTGGGGTACGTGGAACATTCCTTGTTCCAGTCCTATTCCAGCCCCCACTCTCAACTCTTTCTCCGATACATCAACGATATCATCGGTGCTGCTACCCTCTCTCGTCTAGAATTGGAAAACTTCATCAATTTCGCCTCCAATTTCCACCCTGCCCTCACTTTCACCTGGTCTATCTCTGACTCCTCCCTTCCTCGACATTTCTGTTTCCATTTCTGGGGATAGACTGGCCACTAATATTCACTACAAACCCACTGACTCCCACAGCTACCTGGACTATACATCCTCAAACCCACTTCCTGTAAAGACTCCATCCCATTCTTTCAGTTCCTCCATCTCTGTCGCATATGTTCAAATGAGGCTAACTTCGACAAGGGAGCCTCCGAAACGTCCACCTTCTTCCTCAACCGAGGATTCTATAGCTCCGTTGTTGACAGGGCCCTCAATCGGGTCCGACCCATCTCCCGCACTTCTGCCCTCACCCCTTCTCTTCCCTCCTGCAACAGCAATAGGATTCCCCTTATCCTTACCTACCATCCCACCAGCATCCACATCCAGAAGATCATCCGTCGCCATTTCCGCCACCTCCAGCGAGATGCCACCACCAGACACATATTGCCCTCCCCTCCCTTGTCTGCCTTTCACAGGGACCGTTCCCTACGGGACACCCTGGTCCACACTTCCTTCACCCCCAACAACTGCCCACAGCCCTGTGGCACCTTTCCCTGTAACCGGCGAAGGTGCAACACCTGCGCATTTACCTCCTCCCTCCCCAGAATCCAAGGCCCCAAACATACCTTCCAGGTGAAGCAACACTTCACCTGCACTTCCAAGAATCTAGTCTACTGCATTCGCTGCTCACAATGTGGTCTCCTCTACATTGGGGAAACGAAGCGTAGTCTTGGCGACCACTTCACAGAACATCTACGTTCTGCTCGCAAAAAAGACCCTGAACTACCTATCAGAAACTACATTTCTGATGAAGGGTTTAGGCCCGAAACGTCAAGTTTTCCTGCTCCTATGATGCTGCTTGACCTGCTGTGTTCATCCAGCCCCATGCTTGTTATCCTGAACTACCTGTTGCCTGCCACTTCAATGCACCACCCTGCTCCCTGGCCAACATCTCTTGCTACAGTGTTCCAGTGAAACCCAACACAAGCTGGAGGAACAACACCTCATTTTCCGCTTAGGGACCCTACAGCCCTCCGGACTCAATATTGAGTTCAATAATTTTAGGGCCTAAACTCTCCCATGTCCCAGCCCCACACTCCACACACCAGGCCTTGTTACCACATAGCCTGCCGTCACACACCCCCTGTTGTTAGTCATTAACAGTCCCCATTAACAACTACTCACCCTCCCAGCCTGATCTCCTTTGTCTGTCCAACTGTCTTTCTCTCTCTTTGGGCTCTATCCTATCGTTTACTCCCAACCCCACCCACCTTCCTATTTTCTGCATGTAAACTGACGTTTTCCCAGCCACCATCAATTCTGAGGAAGGGTCACTGGACCTGAAACATTAACTCTGTTTTCTCCTCCACAGATGCTGCCAGACCTGCTGAGCTTTTCCAGCAACTTTGTTTTTGTTTTCTGCCTATTCCCTAGTGAGCTCCAGCACAAGCTGCTCCACAAAAACCTTCTCAGATATTCCACAAATTCCTATCTTGGGATCCATTGCCAGCCTGATTTTCCCCAGTCCACCTGCATATTGAAGTCCCCCATGATTATTTTAATAATGCCTTTTCTATCTCCATTCCTCTGGCACCTCTCCTGCTGCCAGAGAGGAACTGAACATTTTTAAAAGCGCTCCTATTTCCTCCCTTACGTCACTCACAAACCTGGAATACATTACATCTGGTCTTGGAGATTTATCTCCCTTTAAGCCTGCCATACCAATCAGAAACTCCTCTCTCTCCGTCTTTGTTAATTTGTTTAATTATATAATCAGACCTCCTCCCTGATTTCCTTACCAACATCCCTCTCACCTAAGGCATACCAACACAGTACTTATTTAGAATCGTACTTACGTCCTCTGACTCCACATACAAATTATCAACGTAGTCCTAATGGCCCCTACTGTCCCAAAATATTCTTTTTCCTTCAATGTATTTGTAAAATAACTTAATGCTTTCTCTTATTTTACCTGTCATTATTCTTACATGCCCCTTTTTACTCTCCCAGTTTCCTTTATAAGCACCCCCCTTGCACATTCTGTACTCCTGTTGCTTTGAGACCATAATGGTGACGGCCTAGTGCTATTATCGCTGGACAATTCATCCAGAGACCCTGGTAATGCTCCTCTCTCTCAAACCAAATGCTGCCATGTTATGGTCATTGTTTCCTCGGGGATATTTTACATCATTCATTACAGCTGTCTCATTCCACAACACCAGATCTAAAACAGCCCGAATCCTTATCAGATACACAACACACTGTTCTAGAAAACTGTCCTTAATGCACTCTGTGTATTCTCCCGGCTACCTCTGCCAATTATCTCTTGCTATCCTACTTACTTCATCATGTACCAACATTGCTATCCCACCACCCATTCCTTCCTGCCTGACCTTTGAAAAGTCACATACTCCTGAATATGTAGTTCCCAGCTTTGATCTCCTTATAACCGTGTCTCTGTAATAGCTAAGATCATACTCACTAACCCGTTTTTTGCATTGCTAATTCATTTATTTTGTTCCAATACTACATGCATTTTAGTAAAGAGTCATTAACTTAGTGTTTTTACCATCTTTCCCACCTTTGACCTAATTTGCTCATTTACAGTGACCCATTCCAGCAACCATTACCTAGAAACAGTTATTCTGAAAATGTTAGATAGCCTTTTGTTTTATCAGCCTACCCTCTCCTTGATCTTCCACCCCTTCTCTCTTCCCTGCCCCCACCCCCACTCCCAACCATCTCTACTACCGCGCACAACACCTCCCCCAACCCCCAGCCCCACCCCCAACAAGCCCCAGCTCCCAGCTCCACTACCACCACCAATTAGTTTAAAGCTCTCTGTCTAACCCTAGTTACTTGATTTGCCAGGACACTGGGTCTCAGTACGGTTTAAACAAAGCCCATCCACCAGAACTGCCGGCTTCTACTCCAGTGTCCATGCCCCACAAACTGAAACCCATTCCTCCCACATTAATCTTTAATTTACCTCCTTTGACTTTATTTGCCTAATTCCAGTTTGCCTATGGCTCAGTCATAATCCAGAGATGATTACATTGGAGGTTCTTTGATAGGAGCTTCTGTTCAATGTCACTGGTTCCAACGTGGACAATGTCTACAGAATCCCTCCCTCTCTCTCCCCAGGTTCTCTTTCAGACCTGAAGAGATGTCCATAATCCTGGCACTGGGCAGGCAGTATGGCCTTCAGGTCTCCCACTCACAGCTGCAGAAAACAATGTCTATGCTCCCCTCAGGAATTACACAACTGCAACTACTTTCCTCTTGCCTTCCCCTACTCGAATGGCTCCCTGAACCATAGTACCATGGTCAGTTTGCTCACCCTGGACACTCTGCACATCTCACAGAACCTTGTAGGTGCTGGAATATTGTAGGGGGCGAAACCCTTTGTCAGCTTTACCTTGGGTCCTCAGACCTCCCTGACCAGCGGCCACAGCCTACCCCTGATCACAGGCTAATTCTGAATTACCTGGTCTGTAGTGCAATTGCCTTCTGGAGCTAAGAGTCCAGGTCACTTTCCCCCACCTTGATATGGTGCAATATCTGCAGCTTGTATCTAACATTCCCTTACAATCGCAGGGGTGAGAAAATGGGATTTGCCCAGTGCGTACCTTGGCTTTGAACGCGATGCAGAGTTTGAGGTAATGTCGGTATGTGACCAGGCCTGCAGCCTGTTCCCAGATGGTGTTCACAAAATCCAGGATCCTGTCGTAATGCTCAGTGCAGTCATTTCTCACGCTGCTCCATAAGGCAGCAGAGACGACTCGAAGAGGCAGAGCTCCACAATCAGGGATATGTATATCCCTGCCCTCGAGGCAAACTGCAAGAGAGAAAAAACAGCTCCTGACACCTAGAGTATTGTGTGCAGGTTTGGTCCCCTTATCTAAAGAAGGGCATCCAGGCGATGGGAGTGCAGCGAAGGTTTACCAGACCGATTGCTGAGATGGTGGGACTGACGTACGGGGACAGTCTGCACCGGTTAGGATTATATTCACTGGAGTTTAGAAGATTGAGGGGAATCTCATAGCAACCTGTACAATTCTAACAGGATTAGACAGGGTAAACACAGGAAGGATGCTCCTGTTGACCAGGAGAGTCCAGAACCAGGGATCAGTTTAAGGACATGAAGTAAACCATTTAGGAATGAGATGAGAAGAAATATCTTCATCCAGAGATTGTGGAATTCTCTACCACAAAAAACAGTCGAGGCCAAAACACTGAATGTTTTCAAGGAGGAGTTGGATATGGTTCTTGGGGCTAAAGGGATCAAAAGATATGGGGAGAAAGCAGGAACAGGGTACTGAGTTAGATGTTCAGCCATGATCATATTGAATGGTGGGGCAGCCTCAAAGGGCTGAATGGCCTACTCATGCTCCTATTCTCTACGGTTCCATTGGGAAATACATCCCAGGATAGGCCAGCAGCTCTGCATTGGTCTCCAGTCTGTGCTGTGTCCATCAATCTGAGGATGATCTGGTTATGGTGCACTCACAGACAAACATTTGCACAAACTCTCTGCCTGTGAAAAATTGCTCCTTCAACAAGGGACTGTCAGCTAGAAACAAACTTCAGACCAGGAAAACACCAATAAACAGGAGGAGATTACGGAAGATGGCTGTGGTTGGAGTAGCACTTTTGGAGTGGAGCAACAGGGTAAGGGGAGAATGGGGGCTGACAGCACAGGTTAGTCCAAGCAGGAAAGTAATTGGTTAGGGAGAAAAAAAACTGCAGATGCTGAAATCCAAGGTAGACAAACAAGAGGCTGGAAAAACACAGCAAGCCAGTTAGCATCTGGAGGAGGAGAAGTCAATGTTGAGTATTACCCTTCTTCAGGGCTGGATCATCCAGAGCTTGCTCTGTTTATCCAGTCTCCTGTTTGTCTCCCATGGAAAGAAATTGGTTGTGTTTTTCTGGAATAGATTATTTCAATACAATTAGCTGTTAAGCACCTGATACAGGCAACAGGAACAAGACACAAGCTTCTTCTGTATAGAGAGAATCAACCAGATGAGCTTTCATCAGGAGAACTGGAAAATGGTTCAATAGACAATAGACAATAGGTGCAGGAGTAGGCCATTCGGCCCTTCAAGCCAGCACCACCATTCATTATGATCATGGCTGATCATCCACAATCAGTATCCTGTTCCTGCCTTATCCCTATAACCCTTAATTCCATTATCTGTGAGAGCTCTATCCATCTCTTTCTTGAAAGTATCCAGAGACTTGGCCTCCACTGCCTTCTGGGGCAGAGCATTCCATATATTCACCACTCTCTGGGTGAAGAAGTTTTTCCTCAACTCTGTTCTAAATGGCCTACCCCTTATTTTTAAACTGTGTCCTCTGGTTCTGGACTCACCCATCAGCAGAAACATGCTCCCTGCCTCCAGAGTGTCCAATCCCTTAATAATCTTATACGTTCAATCCATAACAGATTCTAACAAATAGAGACAGGCTCTGTGACAGTGGAAAGTGGAAGAGATTAAAATGGCTAAAAAGAAGACAGTGATGGGACATGTACAGACATCAAAAGTCTAAGGGAGGTACGAACAGGAATAGTAGAATCAGCATTAACAGCTGCTTCCAAAAGGCAGGACAGATATTCCAATGTGGAATTGTTAGCGTCACTTTCAGCAGTCTGCAAAGTGCTGAGCTCGTGATAACCTTCACTGGAACATTTGATTTTATCTTTTACTGTCCTTCAGGGACGATAGTTTTATAGCATTCCTGCTGCTCCTTGTTTTCCAACCTGGGATCTGTGGTATCACCATTTACACCTCCCCAAAACCTTCCTTTCCGTTTCTTCACTTTCCCAATTGCTATCTCCTTTTGTCTTGCAGGGTCAACCCTCCTTCCATTACACAACTATTGCCCAATCAGATCATCTTTTGATCCCCTTTCCCTTGCATTTATGCTCAATGAAATATGTCACCACTCTCACTGTTCCCATTTCTGCTGAAAGATCACGGGCCTGAAACATTTACTGTTTCTCTCCTCACAGACTTGCTGAGTATTTCCAGCATTTTTCTGTTTCAGAGACCTGGTAAATGCCATATTTTAGCATTTGTGAAACAAATTTGATATTTAAACTCCATTAGATCTGCTCAGGACAGGGATAATACAGAGATTCTGGTCCCTGGGATGTTTGCTGAAAGCAGACACAGACTGGCAGAGCATTTCCTGGGACAGTGTTCATGGTCTAGTGGGTGCTCATGAATGAATGGCCACCCTCATTAACCAGGCTGCTCATTCAGACATCTTCCAATTACCATCCAGGCTGGTGCCAGGGGCACTGGGCTGACAGGGGGTCTAGTTGTTCATACACCTGCTATCCAGGGTTACAATCCTTGCTGTAACACAGAGTGTGGTGGGAAATCAGTAAGTCCCATTCTAAGGAGCTCCTTGTTAGTTCATCATAATATCAAATATAACAGTGACCCAGACTGAGAGGGAGTAGGAACTGCCGATGATGGAGTCTGAGATAACAAGGTGTGGAGCTGGGTGGACACAGCAGGCCAAGCAGCAACAGAGGAGCAGGAAGGCTGAATTTTGGGTCTAGGCCCGAAACGTCAAGCTTTCCTGCTCCTATGATGCTGCTTGACCTGCTGTGTTCATCCAGCCCCATGCTTGTTATCTCGGATTCTCCAGCATCTGCAGTACCTTTTATCTCGGGCGCTGTCGGAGGGTCAGTGCTGAGGGAGTGGGCACTATCGGAGGGTCAGTGCTGAGGGAGTGGGCACTATCGGAGGGTCAGTGCTGAGGGAGTGGGCACTGTCGGAGGGTCAGTGCTGAGGGAGTGGGCACTGTCGGAGGGTCAGTGCTGAGGGAGCGCCGCACTGTCGGAGGGTCAGTGCTGAGGGAGCGCCGCACTGTCGGAGGGTCAGTGCTGAGGGAGCGCCGCACTGTCGGA
>JAHRHZ010000287.1:720953-733826 GCA_024137785.1 Ginglymostoma cirratum
ACCTGCTGTGTTCATCCAGCCCCATGCTTGTTATCTCGGATTCTCCAGCATCTGCAGGACCTTTTATCTCTGATACATCGGGCCCTGCCCGTTCCCACTCTAATCCGTCCGCACCGGCCCGCCCCATGAACCAATCCACCGCCCCGGGAGCCGTCATGTGACACGAAAATATCACGTGACTTGCCGGGAACGGGCGCTGCCTCTCCAAGCGCAGAACGCTGGCCGAATGGTCCTGTCCAATGGGCGCGCTGGCCGAATGGTCCTGTCCAATGGGCGCGCTAGGCGGGAGGGTAGTGAGGGGTCATAACGGATCGGTGACCGGTACCTGGTGAAGCTGGTGTCTGAGTCCGGGTAGGTACGTCTCATATTTCCATCATCAAGATAAAGTAGCAGTATTCATCCAGTCTGCCCTGCCATTCAATCACGCCTTATACGTTTCTGAAGCCCATTGTGCTGCCTTCATCGGGGAACCCTTCAATCCCCTTACTAATACCAGAACCTGTTTATCTCTGTCTCAAGTACACTCAGTAACTTGGCCTGTTCAGCTTTTTGTGGCAATGAGTTCCACAGATTAACCACCCTCTGGCTGAAGAAATCCCTCCTCATTTCAGTTCTAATGGGTTGCCGTTTCACCCTGAGGTTGTGCCCTCCAGTCCTAGCCTCCCCTATTGTGTGCAAACATCTTCTCCAAGTCCACTCTATCCAGGCCTCTCCGTATTCCATACAGTTCAATCGGTTTCCCCCAGCTCATCCTGCAAAACTCCATCAAGTATGTCATGTGGAGGTTCCAGTGTTGGACTGGGGTGGACAAGGTCAGAAATCACACGACACCATGTTATAGTCTCAGAGATAATAGGAACTGCAGATGCTGGAGAATCTGAGATAACAAGGTGTGGAGTTGGATGAACACAGCAGGCCAAGCAGCATCAGAGGAGCAGGAAAGCTTGACGTTTCGGGCCTAGACCCTTCATGTTACCATGTTGTAGTCTAACAGGTTTATTTGAAAATACAAGCTTTCAGAGCCTTGCTCCTCCTCCAGGTGTTCGGGAGAAAGGTAGCAACAGACACAGTTTATAAGTAAAAGATTAAAGGGTCACAACTGATGAGGATGTATTAAACAAACCTAAGACGCTGCTTTACATTGCCCTGAGAGAACTACAGGTTTTAATCAATGACTTGAAAGAAATTAATCAATTAACACCTAATTGATTAATGATTTATGTGCATCTCATCTCATTAACACCTGAAGAATGAGTGAGGCTGTGAAAGTTTGTGTTTTCAAATAAACCTGTTGGATTATAACCTGGTGTCATGTGGTTTTCTGACCTTGTACATCATGTGTAGACCCAGAGGCCTCATCTTGATCTCCTATGGCAAGCTCTTCATCCGTAGGATCAATCTTGTAAACCTCCTTTGAACTGTCTTCATGATCAGCACATCCTTTCTTAGATACTTAACAAGAAGGACTGTGAAGTTGAACAATTAATTTCTTTACTTTTCTGCCTTGTATGTTTTAGCTTTTTTGTGTGTTTTAAGATGGTGCCCAAGATTGGTGACACTGTACAACGCTTTTCACTGTATTTTGTAACAAAATACATGTGACGATAAATACATCAATTCAAATAAACTAATCTGGAAATCCATCTTCATTTCTGTGAGACTCCTGTCCTCTTTCAGCTATTATCAATCATTGTCTAAAATAATGGAAAATGAGTTGTACTTGATGCACCTTTTATGTTTTCCTGAGTCCTTGTAATAGTTTGACTATCCTTGATTGAAACCATCTCTTAGATTAGCAATAAACATAAAGCATGCTGTTGGTGCAGCATTTCAAAGAAAAGAGAATGGTTTATTTGCAACTATTCATGCAGGTTTTGAGCTTTTGCACAGTTTTGAAACCTATTGAATTTGATTTCTGGCTATTTTCCGGACAGGTAAAACAGAATGTGAGACGTGTCTTGAGTGTGATTTCAACAGCAGTGATGGAAATTTCAGTGAGTTCCAGTATGTCAAGCACTCCAGTCCGTGCTGGAGCTAATGCAGTCCCCAGAGGACATGTCATTGTGAATGAGAAATGGAGAGGCTCAGAGCTCGCCCAAGGTTTTCAGGGTAAGTTGGAACAGGATGAATCTTGTTCAACATCTTCACGTCTCAAAATTCCCTGGAGTATCAGAATCTCAAGAGGGGCATAGACAGGGTGAATAGAGAAGGTCTTTTTTCCAGGGTAAATAAGTCCAAAACTAGAGGGCATAGGTTTAAGGTGAGAGGGGAAAGATTTAAAAGGGACCTGAGGGGTATCTTTACAGAGGGTCGTGCATGTATGGATTTAGCTGCCAGACGAAGTGGTGGAGGCTGGTACAATTACAACATTTGAAAAGCATCTTGATGGGTATATGAATAGGAAGGGTTTAGAGGGTTACGGGCCAAATGCTAGCAAATGGAACTAGGTTAGATTGGAATGTCCGGTCAGCGTGGACGAATCGGACCGAAGGGTCTGTTTCCATTCTGTATGACTCTATGACTAGAAATTCTTTAGTCCAGTTTCTGGTTTCCTTTTATTTCATTAGATGTGGATGTCACTGACAGGGTGAACAATTTTGCCCATCCCTAATTGTCCTTGAACCTACTGGCTTACTGGACCATTGTAGAGGACAGTGAAGGGTTGACCATGTTCTCTGTGGTCTGTAGTCACAGACCAGACCAGACCAGACCAGGTAATGTTGGCAGACTTACTTCCCTAAAAGGTATTATTGGTGTGGAGAGATTCTTACTACAGTGGTTTTATGAGACCAGCTTTCAAATACAGATGTATTGATTGAACTAAAATTTCACCAGCGGCAACAGTGGAATTTGAACCTCTGACCCCTGAGCTTCAGCCTGGATTTTTATTTTCTTTATTCATTCATGGGACAAGGGTGTCGCTGGCTGGGCCAGCATTTATTGCCCATCCCTAATTGGCCAGAGGGCAGTTAAGAGTCAACCACATTGCTGTGGGTCTGGAGTCACTTGTAGGCCAGACCAGGTAAGGATGGCAGTTTCCTTCCCTAAAGGATTTTTGGATTGCTAGTCCAGTGACATTACAAGTATGCTACAATATCACCTAATGATCTGTCACCATACAGCTACACTCCTAGCAAACCTCATAAATAATCACTTATGTGAATGGGACTGTAGTGTTGGATCTTATTCTGTTCTTTGGGAATTCCCTGTGTCACTCGCATCACCTCTTGTTCCCTGCCGTCTAGCTCTGTCCAGCTGTATGAGGATGCCTCATTGTTGAACTCTCACCTGTCCACCTATAGTAGACATATCTCTAATCTTGACTTTGCTCTCCATCACAGCACTCCTAATCTAGAGGTCCTTAACAATGTCTGGATTCAACATTTTTCCTTATCCAGAGGCTATTTCCTTTTCAGGGAGAGTAATAGTTTGGTGTGCTATCCAGCTCGACCTCTCCACAGACCCTCTGGACCCCACAGACCACTTTATGCCGTCAGATTGATGAGTTGACATCAAGCTCTGAGTCAACATTTCCACAACAAATAATGAGATCATCATTTCAATCCTTGACATATATGCCACTGTCTTTCCATTTCTTCTCTCAAGATAAAACAATACCGTGTAAAATCTTATAAGCGAAGTACTGTGGATGCTGGAGCTTGAAATAAAAACAGAAAATGCTGAAGAAAGGTGGCAGGTATGGCAGCGTCTGTGGAGAGAGAAACTGAATTAATGTTTTGAGTCTATGTTTTGAGCTGTGGCTTGGAACTCCACTCTGACATAGAACATAGAACAGTACAGCGCAGTACAGGCCCTTCCGCCCACGATATTGTGCCAACCTATTACCTTCTCTAAGATCAAACTACCCTACATACCCTACATTTTACTATCATCCATGTGTCTATCCAAGAGTTGCTTAATTGTCTCTAATTTATCTGACTCCAGTACCACCACTGGCAGTGCATTCCATGCACTCACCACTCTCTGCGTAAAGAACCTACCTCTGACATCTCCCCTATACCTTCCTCCAATCACCTTAAAATTATGCCCCCTCGTAATAGTCATTTTCGCCCTGGGAAAAAGTCTCTGGCTATCCACTTTATCTGTGCCTCTCATATCTTGTATACCTCTATCAGTTCACCTCTCATCCTTCTTCGCTCCAACGAAAGAAGCCCTAGCTCCCTCAACCCTTCCTCATAAGACCTGCCCTCCAGTCCAGGCAACATCCTGATAAATCTCCTATGCATCCTCTCTAAAGCTTCCACGCCCTTCCCATAATGAGGCGACCAAAACTGAACTCATTATTCCAAGTGTGGTCTAACCAGAGTTTTATAGAGCTGCAGCATTACCTCACAGCCCTTAAACTCAATTCCCCTGCTAATGAAAGCCAACACACCATATGCCTTCCTTTCAACCCTATCAACTTGGGTAGCAACTTTGAGGGATCTATGGACGTGGACCCCAAGATCCCGCTGTACCTCCACACTGCCAAGAATCCTGCCATTAACCCTGTATTCTGCATTCAAATTCGACTTTCCAAAATGAATCACTTCACACTTTTCTGGGTTAAATTCCATCTGCCACTTCTTTGCCCAGCTCTGCATCCTGTCAATGTCCCGTTGCAACGTACAACAGCCCTCCACGCTGTCCACAACTCCACCAACCGTCGTGTCATCAACAAACTTACTAACCCACCCTTCTACTTCCTCATCCAAGATAAAGATCACAAAGAGCAGAGGTCCCAGAACAGATCCCAGCGGAACGCCACTGGTCACCGAGCTCCAGGCTGAATACTTTCCGTCTACTACCACCTTCTGTCTTCTATTGGACAGCCAATTCTGTATCCAGCCAGCCAAATTTCCCTGAATCCCATGTCTCCTTACTTTCTGAATGAGCCATGTGGAACCTTATCAAATGCCTTGCTAAAATCCATATATACCACATCCACTGCTTTGCCTTCATCAATGTGTTTTATCACTTCCTTAAAGAATTCAGTAAGGCTTGTGAGGCATGACCTGCCCCTCACAAGCCATGCTGACTACTTTAAATCAAACTGTGCTTTTCCAAATAATCATAGATACTATCTCTCAGAATCCTCTCCGATAATTTGCCCACCACAGAAGTAAGACTGACTGGTCTGTAATTCCCAGGATTATCCCCATTCCCTTTCTTGAACAAGGAAGTAACATTTGCCACCCTCCAATCATCTGGTACTACTCCAGTGGACAGTGAGGACGCAAAGACCATTGCCAAAGGCGCACCAATCTCTTCCCTCGCTTCCCGTAGTAACCTTGGGTATATCCCGTTTGGCCCAGGGGACTTATCTGTCCTCATGTTTTTCAAAATTTCTGGCACACCCTCCTTCCTAACATCAACCTGTTCGAGCATATCTGCCTGTTTCATGCTGTTCATACAAATGTCAAGATCCCTCTCCCTGGTGAATACTGAAGCAAAGTATTCATTAAGAACCTCCCCTACCTCCGCCGACTCCGAGCACAAGTTCCCTCCACCATCCCTGTTCGGCCCTACCCTTGCTCTGGCCATCCTCTTGTTCCTCACATAAGTATAGAACGCCTTGGAATTTTCCTTAATCCTACCCGCCAAGGCTTTTTCGTACCCCCCTCTAGCTCTCCTAAGTCCATTCTTCAGTTCCTTCCTGGCTACCTTGTAGCCCTCTAGAGCCCAGTCCGATCCTTGCTTCCTCAACCTAATAGTAGTCTCTGTTGCAGTTACCTATTTCCCCAGCACAGGATTGTGATCTGTATTAAAGGCATTATACAAAGGACTGTAATAAAAGCAAAATACAGCTGATGCTGAAAATCTGAATGAAAAAAAGACAAAAATGCTGGAAAATCTCAGCAGGTCTGGCAGCATATTTGCAGAGAGAAACAGAGTTAATGTTTCAAGTCCAGTATGACTCTTCAGAATTGAAGATATAAGGCCAGTTGTGGCTGAGTTCTGGACTTATTTTAGCCCCTCGGTGGTGCTCTGGCTTTGGGTGCTCTGGTGTCTGAGTTTCTTTCACACCGTTGTCAGGCAACAGACTCTCAAACTGCAGCCGTTCCTTCTAAACTCCTTGTGAATGTTACTAAATAATGTGAATGCTTACTGTGTGATGCAGTATTTTCAAGCTGAGGACACTGGGTGCTTGAAACCAGAACCAAAACTTGTACCTTTTTATTTCTCTGATTGGCTTTTTCACTGGAGCCTCCAGTCCAGACCAGTGCTGTTTTATTTGGAGTTCTGTATGTGGGAAAACATGGACTAAACAGGGAAGATGAAGGAAAGGTGTTCCTGATAACTAGGGAGTCCAAAACCAGGGATCCCAGTTAAAGGGTAGGATTGAGACGAGGAGACATTTCTTCACCCAGAGAGTGGTGAGCCTGTGGAATTCTTCGCCACAGAAAGCAGTCGAAGCCAAAATATTGTATGATTTAAAGCAGAAGTTAGGGATAGCACTTAGGGCGAAGGGGAGCAAAAGATATGGAGGAAAAGCAGGAACAGGCTAGAGGGGAGGCAATGGCTTCGTGGTATTATCGCTGGACTGTTAATCCAGAGACCCAGGTAATGTTCTGGGGACCTGGGTTCGAATCCCGCCACGGCAGATGGCGGAATTTGAACTCAATAAATATCTGGAATTAAGAGTCTGATGATGACCGTGAGTCGATTGTCAGGGAAAAACCCATCTTTTCACTAATGTCCTTTAGGGAGGGAAACTGCCACCCTTACCTGGTCTGGCCTACATGTGACTCCAGACCCACAACAATGTGGTTTACTCCTAACTGCCCTCTGGACAGTTAGGGATGGACAACAAATGCTGGCCTAGCCAGTGACACCATGAATTTGAAAAAAAAACGAGTTGGATAAACAGCCATGATCATAATGGATGGTGGAGTGAGCTCGAAGGGCCAAATGGGCTACTCCTGCTCCCATGTTTCTATAGAACATAGAACAGTACAGCACAGTACAGGCCCTTTGGCCCACGATGTTGTGCCGAACTTTTACCCTAAACCTAAGGTCTATCTAACCTCCACCCCTACCTATATTATCATCCATATGCCTATCTAATAGCCGCTTTAATGCCCCTAATAAGGCCGACTCCACTACCCTCTCCGGCAATGCATTCCGTGCCCCGATCATTCTCTGAGTAAAGAACCTACCTCGGACGTCTCTCCTATATCTACCTCCACTCACTTTAGAACTATGCCCCCTCAAAATAGCTACCTCCACCCTAGGAAAAAGTCTCTGGCTGTCCACTCTATCTATACCTCTGATCATTTTGTCCATTTCTATCAAGTCGCCTCTCATCCTTTGTCATTTCTAAAGAGAAAAGCCCTAGCTCTCTCAACCTTTCCTCGTAAGACCTTCCCTCCGTTCCAGGCAACATCCTGCTAAGTCTCCTCTGCACCTTTTCCAACACTTCCACATCTTTCCTGTAATGAGGCGACCAGAACTGGACACAACACTCCAGATGTGGCCGAACCAGAGTATTGTATAGCTGGAGCATAACTTCACAGCTCTTCAACTCAATCTCCCTATTAATGAAAGCTAACACACCATACGCCTTCTTAACAACTGTTGCCACCTGGGTGGATACTTTCAGGGAACTGTGGACATGAACCCCAAGATCCCTCTGCTCCTCCACACTGCCAATAATCTTTCCGTTAACCCTGTACTCTGCTTTCAAGTTTGTCCTTCCAAAATGAATCACCTCACACTTTTCAGGGTTAAACTCCATCTGCCACTTCTCGGCCCAGCTCTGCATCCTATCAATGTCCCTTTGTAACCTAAAACAGCCCTCCGCAGTATCCACAACTCGACCCACCTTCATATCCTCCACGAGCTTACTATTCCACCCTTCCACTCCTACATCCAAATCATTTGCAAAAATCACAAATAGAAGAGGACCCAGAACAGATCCTTGTGGTACACCAGTCGTAACTGAGCATCATGTTGAATGTTTTCCACCCACTACCACCCTTTGTCTTCTAACGGTCAGCAATTCTGAATCCAGTCTGCCACATTTCCCCCTTTCCCATACTTCCTTACTTTCTGCATGAGCCTACCATGGGGAACCTTATCAAACACCTGACTTAAATCCATGTATACCACATCCACTGCTCTACCTTCATCCTCGTGTTTGGTTACCTCTTCAAAGAATTCAGTAAGGTTTGTGAGGCATGATCTATCCCTCACAAATCCATGTTTATGTTATATGTTATATTCTATGTCAAGTGTTTATCTGTAGCTTACAAGCTGTAGCAGTTTGGAAGAGAAGCCTCTGCTGTGCTGAATTCTGCAGTTTCTGGGATTAGGGTGGCCTTGTCACTTCCACTATAAGATATTAAAACTGCAGCTGCTTATTTAACAACCCAGTACAGCCACAATAGGTCAAATGGCCTCCTGCGCTGTAACACTCCTGTGATTCTGTGAACCCTGACCAACGTCTGTGAAAACAAGAGTTCATGTACTAGGGACAATGGCACATAAGTGGGAGGAATTTGTCTTGTAATATATTGTACATAAAATATGAGGAAAGTACTGTGTGATAGAAGCAGCTGGGTTTTCTTTGAGATAGTAAGAACTGCCGATGCTGGAGTCTGAAATAACACAGTGTGGAGCTGGAGGAGCACAGCAGGCCAGACAGCATCAGAGGAGCAGGAAAGCTGACGTTTGGGGTCTGGACCCTTCTTCAGAAATCTTCAGGTTTTTTTTACTGTTTTGTCCTCACCCCTGGAGTTAGCCCCTGTCCAGTGACTGGACGCTGTTGTGGGAAGCCTGTGATTATTGTCTCTCGGAAACACAACAGTAGCCGAATAATACAATGCTGGTTTCACCCAATCGCCTTGAATGGCCCCATTCACTGCATCCTTTAACCACCTATGGCTGTGAAAGTGTCCCTCTCACTGACTGAGAAACACATGGTTTTCTTGACTGCAGTTGTTGCCTCGAGGCAATCTGAGTGAACCATGTAACACACAGTGCTGGAAGTACACCCACATGCCTGTCTGAGTTAGGACAGCAGGTTCTTGAAGTACAAGGTGAACCAGTTCACTTTATCCATTTCATCACTTATGCTGTTAGGCCGCAATGATTATATTCTCACATAATATTAAATGTTTTAACAGTTTTAATCAGTTTTAATTAGTGGAATTTTCACTGGTGTCTTTTGGGTTGTAAGTCTAGACAATACTATCTCATACTTTATGTGGTTAAATATGGTGGATGCCCAAAGAGATTTGTTCTGAGGAAGGACCAATTGATGCGAAACATTAATTTTGATTTCTCTCAAAAGATGCAGTCAGACCTGCTGAGCTTTACCAGCAATATCTTGTTTTTGTTCCCAAAGATATTTGGGGGTTTAGACAGTTAGATATT
The DNA here is from genome assembly GCA_024137785.1 of Ginglymostoma cirratum. Lineage (NCBI taxonomy): Eukaryota > Metazoa > Chordata > Chondrichthyes > Orectolobiformes > Ginglymostomatidae > Ginglymostoma > Ginglymostoma cirratum. The sequence goes on from JAHRHZ010000287.1 coordinate 730,332, forward strand.
TGAAATGCCACAAACATGTGCAGAAAGCTAACAGAATACTGCTTTTTATAGCTGAAGGACTGGAGTATAGAGATGTCGAAATTATGCTGCACTTACACAAAACCCTGTTTAGACACCATCTGGAGTACTGTGAGCAGATCTGAGTATCCTAGGAAGACTGTATTGGCTTTGAAGAGTGTTCAACATAGGTTTACAAAAATGATACCTGCACTTTGGGGGTTAAGTTATGGGGAGAGATTATACAAATTAAGTCTGTTTTCTCTAATATTTAGAAGGAAAGGGGGTGATCTGATCTAAGTTTTCAAGATATTAACAAGTGGGAGTTGTTCAAGAATGTGATGACAAGAGTTCAGGGGCATTTTGTTCCTGTTAGAGTGAAGGGTAAGGCCAATCAGAGTAGGGAACAATGGATGAATAAAGATATTGAGGTTCTAGTCAAGAATAAAAGATTTTTTTAGATGTAGACAAATTGGTTCAATTCAATCTCTTAATCGATACAAAGAGTGTATGGGCAATCTTAAGAGAGAAATCAGGAAGGCAAAGAGGGGATACGAGATAACATTAGCAGATAATGTTAAGGATAATTCAAAGAGATCCTACAAATACATTAGCAGCAAAAGGGTAACTAGAGAGAGGATTGGGCCTCTTAAAGTTCAAGGAGGTCGTCTTTGTGTTGAACCTCAGGAGATGGGAGAGGTACTAAATGAATATTACGCATCAGTTTTTACTGTGAAGAAAGAAATGGAGTCTAGAAAATGCAGAGAAATAAACTTTGATGTTTTAAAAACAATTCACATTACAGAAGAGGAAGTTCGGGAGATCTTAAAAGAATATACAGGTGGATAAATCTCCGGCACCTGATCTAACGTATCCCAGAATATTGTGGGAGGTAGGGGAGGAAATTACAAGGGCCTTTGCAGAAATATTTGCATCATCATAATGGGTGGGTGGCTGGAGGATGGCTAATATTGCACCCTTGTTTAAGAAAGTCTGTAAAGAGAAACCGTAGAACCATAGACCTGTGAGTCTGACTTTGGTTGTGGGTAAATTGTTGGAGGTGATTATAAAATCAGCGCGGTTTTGTACGAGGAAAATCATGTCTCACAAAATTGATTGAGTTTTTTGACGAAGTTACCGAAAAGATTGATGATGGCAGAGCAGTAGACATTGTTTATTTGGATTTTAGTAAAGCCTTTGACAAGGTTCCACATGGTAGACTAATTGGTAAAGTTAGGTCACATGGAATTCAGGCTGAGCTTGCCGATTGGATGCATAATTGGAGACAGAGACAGAGAGTAATGGTGGAGGGTTGCTTTTCGGACTGGAGGCCTGTGACCAGCGGTGTTCCACAGGGATCGGTTCTGGGTCTCGTTTGTTTGTTGTTTATATAAATGATTTGGATGAGAATATAGAAGGCATAGTTAGTAAGTTTACAGAGGACACCAAAATTGGTATCACAGTACGCAGTGAAGAAAGTTTTCTAAGATTACAAAGGGATTTTGATCAAATGGGTTAAAAATGGCAGATGGACGTCCATCTGGATAAATCTGAGGTATTACATTTTGGTATAAAAAGCAACGATAGGGCTACAATTTAATGGTGGGGCCTTGGGTAGTGTTGTAGAACAGAGGGACTTAGGGGCGCAGGTACGTAATTCTTTAAAGTTTGCATCACATATAGATAGGATGGTTATAAAGGCATTTGGCACGCTTGCCTTCATTGCTCAGCCCTTTGAGTATAGGAGTTAGGACATGATGTTGAGGTTGCTCAAGACATCGGTGAGGCCTGTTCTGGAGTACTGTTCCAGTTCTGGTCACCCAGTTTTAGGACAGATATTGTCAAGCTGGACAGGATTCAGAAGAGATTAACCAGGAGGTTGCCTGGTCTGGAAGGTTGAAGTTATAAGGAAAGGCTGGGATCTTTTTCCACTGGAGTGTAGGAGGCTGTAGGAGGTGTACCTGATTGAAAGTTATAAAATAATGTGAGGTATTGATAGACTTGGTGATAGTTGTCTTTTCCCTAAAATAGGGAATTTCCAGACTAGGGGGCACATTTTTAAGGTGAGAGAGAGATTTTAAAACAACACGAGGCAAATTTTTTACAGAGAGGGTGGCTCCTGTTGTGGAACTAACTTCCTGATGAAGTGGTGGATGCGGGTACAATTACAACATTTAAAAGACATTTGGATGGATGTATGAATAGGAATGATTTAGATGGATATTGGCAGGAGCAGGTAGGTGGGACTAGTTTAGTTCGGGATTATGTTAGGCATGGACTGGTTGTACCGAAGGGTCGATTTCATGACAAGGTAGATAAAGATAAACTATTTCCACAGTTTGGGGATTCTAAAACTAGGGTATATCGTCTGAGATTTAGGGCCAGAGCGTTCAGGAGAGAGCTTAGGAAGCACTTTGACCCACAAAGGGTGATAGATGTTTGGAACTCTTTACCACAAAAAAGCAGTGGATGCTGGATCAGTTGTTAATTTTATATCTGAGATTTTTTTTAAGCAGGGATAGAAAGGGATATGGACCAAAGACAGGTAAATGGAGGTAGGCCACAGATCAGTCATGATCTCATTGAATTTTGCAACAGACTAAAGAGACTGAATGGCCTGCTCCCGTTCATATTGTTCCTAAGCTGTCTCTTTCAAACGCACAATAAACCACAAAAGATAATTGATTGTCTACAGATTCTGATCAGCTAACCTCTGGATTTACTTTTTTTGTAGGTCGGATTACAGTTATTTTTGAGGATGGTTTGGGTCTGGTTGACTTTCACATCTCCAAGCATCTGTGTGTTTTGTATGTTTCTGAGGCAGACCTTGTGGCAGGAAATGCATACAAAAGGAAGCTTGTCCGATTTCGAAATGTAAGTATATATGCCCAGTGAAACAGTTCAGGTTCAATTTAACTTATCTTCCAAATTTCTCGAATCTGTTGCTTTTAAAAAAATATTTAAAACATTACTTTCAAGTAGACATGGGTCAATGGAGAAAATCTACCTGTTCCTTCCTGTGCCTGTTATCCTTGAATACCATATCGTGACCGGGGGATGGTAAGCCTACATTCAGACCCTGTCGATAAAAGTTTAGAGCCAGCTATTATGCAAGATGGACGCACTTGTTACTTTACACTCCCTTCAAAACGACGGCGGAAATTCAGAGAGAGCACCATTATATTTATCTAATGGGCACCTGATGTGTCCCAGCACCCCACGCAGTTTCTGATACCAATATCATACCAGGCCTAGCAAACTAACCAGGCATTTCCAACAGCTCCATGTTGTACTTGTGCAAGGCCACCTATGTCAGAGATAGTAGGAACTGCAAATGCTGGAGAATCTAAGATAACAAGGTGTAGAGCTGGATGAACACAGCAGGCCAAGCAGCATCATAGGAGCAGGAAGGCTGACATTTCAGGCCTAGACCCATCTTCAGAAATCTCCCTTTCTGAAGAAGGGTCTAGGCCCGAAACGTCAGCCTTCCTGCTCCTC